>JAGDQP010037744.1:0-18481 GCA_022664845.1 Lepisma saccharinum
CCATAGAATATACGCATCTCCCACCCCTTTTTAATTTCTCTAGTCAATTCTCCCAAGTAGTTTCCTGTAGGTAGCAACTCGGGTTCATCCCGTCGTTGTATATAAATAATTGAATCAGTATCACAATATAAGACTCTTTCTATTCCCACTGTATCCAGCATTTCATACAATCGAAGTCTAGCCCAAGAAGAAATGAATGATGCAATTGCTAAATTTGTATATCCATCTGGAGAATTCCTATTTTCCAAATCCTTGAATGTTACGAGCAGTTTCTCTCCTACAAGAACAACACTTTGTATTTCCAAGTTGAGTGACATTACAATTTCATTAAATCCTTGAGCATCAGTGAAAACCTTTGTCTGTGGCAAGTCGCAGCGCTGCCCCCATATGCCAAATAAGGAATTTAAGAAAATTTTGGAGATATATCTTAGTCCTTCATTTCGACCGATTTTATCATACTCAAGATCAATTCCTTCGTGACGTGCATAATCAGAAATATAGTTTTGTTTTTGTTCTTCTGTAATGCAATCAGGAGGGAAGCCACTAGATTCCTGCTTCATTTTCAAGAAGTTATTAACATGAGGTTTGAACAACCCTTCCGTCATCTCCATTTCCCAAATCTCATATGTGTCAAGAATTACATACCCTCTATCTAATGCAGCATGGAGCTCAGGTGTACAGAAGACGCCCCTGATAGCACGTTCTTCCTCACTATGGTTACAGTTGCCCGTATGCATTTCATCCATGCAGGTTCGGCAAAGACCAAAAATGAGTCTGTTATTTGCATTATATGGAAGAAGTGGAATGGCCAGATCACAAGGTGGTAAAACTTTACAAAACACAAGTCCATGCACCTTACGCGGATTAGGCATATCTTTTCCTTTATTATGAATTTTCACTTCACCCGTAGGGAGCGCTTTCTTAGACATGACCCATGGATAGAGACTTGTGACGTCTTTATATTCCAGAAATTCATTCTCGTCACACTTATACAAAGCTCGAAAACATTCATTACGTCCACCTTTAAGAGCATCTTTTGGACATAACCCTCCTTCAACGTTTGAACAGTGTTCGCGAAGGAAAGTTTGGATTTCAGGAGACGTTTTAACTGCTCTGTCTTAATCACATTCCCATTGCTCGATAAGCTTTACACCACAACTGTTTTCAAGAAATTCTTTCCTAGCTATCGTTGCATCATATCGGTCTTGCAAGCTACAACCTTCAGCATCAGTAGGCCTATCACGGAGTTGAGTTAAACATGTGTGGCCGTGCCAGTAACAACCGTAGAATTCGAACCCAGTACGACTATCTTTATCATAGCCATCCAACTTAAAATGTTTGAATTGGGCTTCACCACCATTTTCAGCTGTTCTCAGTGTAATTTTGTACTCGTGTTGTATATACTTAAGCCATTCACGTGCTTTTTTACTCTGATGATCACCATGATGGAATCCCAAGGGTGGAATAATAGGAATACAATTCTCTTGTAAATAAAGGGAACGAAAGCACTTCATAGAACACGCAGCAATACTGGGTGTATGCAGAAAACATGGAACTCCATTAGTTTTAACCTCAATAAGATTTGCAAACTTGATAAGAGCCAGAGTCAAGATACGTACATCATTCTTACAATATTCTAAGATTTCTTTTTGGAAATCAAATGTCTTTTTACTCTGAACGCATTCATGATGCCACGCAGCGATCGTTTTGCCTTCTTTCTCCGATTTTGAGTCTATATCATAAAACTCAAATTTTGGGTATAGTCCTACGTAATTCTGATTCTGACTAGTATTGAATAAGTGAGGAAAATCACCTTTCTTGAGAGATTCATTCAAGCCTAGAGTTGCAGGTAAGTCAGCTAATCTAACACCCATGAACAAGAACGTATCTCTAAAAATAATATTATTTACAGTTAACTGCATAATTTTCTGTCCTTGTGCAATTATATGAGGAACCAGTTTCTGATGCTCCAATAAGTTACGAGCAACAAACAAAGTGTCAAATCGAGACCCGTTGTGTGAAAGACCCAGCACTTTTGTAAACTTAGGACCTTGTTCGAGTACATGATTTATAAATGCCTCTATATTATAATATACAAAGTCCCTTCCACCTTCTGAACTACCACACTCAGCACAGTTATATGTTTCATCATCTACATCTTTACACTTGTAACATCGATGACTGACACAAATTAAGTTAGGCTCTAACTCCGACTCTCCCTTTTCATTCTCATCTAAACGCATAGTCTCCACATCGAATATGATATACAAGAAATCGTCTACCCGTTTCGGTTTTGTTGGCTTTACGAAACAGGAATGTATTTCATCCACATACATTGAACAGAGTTTACAAAAATGTTCGCCACAAACATGTTTAGACCTTCTTTTACGTTTATCAATTTTCACTCCACACTGAGGACAAAGTTGCACATGGTTACGTACAGGTTTACCCTTTTCTTTTGTTTTATGCTTGTCAAAGCATGTTTGATTTGGAAATGTACGATGACACTTGTTACACTGAATTTTAGTTTCATCACTACTTTCCAGATGAGTTTGATACTCCTCGCAATGACTACATATATATTCACATTTATGTCGATATTGTTTTCTATATGGCGTAAGACAATGATAACAATATCCATCACTCCCTAAAAATGATATAATATTCTGAATCACATCATAGTGACTGTCTTCATACCGCAAAAATAGTTTTTTCTTTGCTGTAGGTCCCACATAAATTTTCTCATACTCTCGTGTTTCCGAAATACGAGCGTAGACAATGATCTTATATTCTTCAAACCAATACTTCTGGAACTTGTCCACATCTTCAATACTACCACCATTCGTACTAAGTAAATCAATACCTACGTAATAACATAGTTCTGCAGCATCACATGCCCACTTCTTAGGATGATTCTTCATATAATTTGCATTGCCAAATTCTTTATCCGCTCGTAGTTTTGCTAATACTAATGCCCGAGCAAGACAGTCGGGAACTTCTTCAACGGGAATGATATGTTTACGTAGATAGTCTGCAAATGGTAAATACTTCTCATTACTGTGTCGTCCCTGGCCACGAATAGGATCTGTGATATCCACCTTAATCACTACCTTCTCACCTAGCAAGAAGGTCTCATTCGAGTTTAGAACATTTTCAATCTTTCTCAAAATATCCTCAGCACTAATATGAGCACGAAATTTAAAGGGAATGTATATAGGCTTTTCTAACCTACAATTTGAACTTTCCAGTCTAAAATCTACTTTGGAGTCGAGATCAATATCTCGAAGTAAATGTTCCATTGCAAAGTGAAACAAATTATTTACATACTCCTCAGGATCACTAATTGATGTTGCTAATGACCTAATAGTAATTTCACGACCAGTCAAAGGAAAATTAGGATACGATTTAGGACGCTCACTTACAATTTCAAATTGTGGTTCAGGTCCTTTACCATACATCATAACCACATCATGATCTTCCATCCATTGTTTCGCACTAATATGATCTTCATCAGACTCCATAACAATGTCAATATCTATATCATGTTCAAGGCCTTCGTAGGATGCATCACACCCATCATCATCACTGTCCATACCAACGTCATTGCCTTCGTCCACCACATGACACTCATCACTATCCTCTTGCATAGGAACTTCAATCCAGTCTTGCGTATCGAATCCAAAGAACTCCACGGCGTTGTTGGGAATGAGTCCAGTAGGATCATTGAATAATTCACAATAATACTCCCAGGCCAATTGTTTACTTTCGATACTTCCGAAAAAAACATATTCTCTAAGATCTAGAATGTCTTGAGAATTTACACAGGCCTGTAAAACAGTTTCTTCATCATTTCAATAATAATAAAGTAAGTAATGAAGTAAAAGTTCAGGATCACTTTCTTCAGGTTGATATCCCAACATCTTGTAGTAACAGAAATGATTCCAGCATTCAAGTACACCTTGAGGATCATCATACCCTTGAATTTGCTGGACGGAAAGCAAAAGATCTATTTGATTGTCCATGGCGTGTTAGCAAGAACACACAACGCGTACAGCAACAAGATTTCTCACAGGCGTGAAAAAACAACTCTTCATACTTCAAGAATCAAGTACAAACAGTGATAGATTTGCAATACTTGACGGTTATATCACAAGAGCGCGGACGCGAACGAAAACTAAGATACTATGGTATCTAGAGGGGTGTGTGAGGCAAGAGGAGAGGGCTGACATGCGCAGAACGGTTGCACAGTAGTTTCGCGTATTAAAAATTAACTTTAAAAATAATTTTACTTTACGGGAAAGTGTTCTACTACTTTTCACGGCAAGTTCCCTTAGCAACTCCCGGTATCAGTTAGAGGGAATTTCCCGTACAACAAATCTAAATAGTGTGAAACATTATCTTGCAAGCAAGAGAAGCTAAGCAAAAACCCTTTACCTATATTATCATTCATAAGTCTCCAACAAATAACGACAAGCTTTTAGTCTTGGGTTACCTCGGCAAGCTCTTATGTTGAACGAGCGATCGATTGAGTGAGTGAAATGCGTCACCATCTGCCAATGCAGCACTGACTCCTCATCCCACTAAAACACTAGTAGAAATGGGGGAAGATGTAACTCCTATCAGTTTATGCATCCCACCTCATATGGGTGCCTTGTTTTGCCTCCTGTTAGGTTATACATCCCAGCATTACAGCAATGAAAGTGGCCTGTTTTTTTCTGGGTGTACTTTTTTGTCCACGGGTATACAATTTCCGAAGAATCTTCGCCTATTTCTACTAGTGTTTTAGTGGGATGAGGAGTCAGTGTTGCATTGGCAGATGGTGACGCATTTCACTCACTCAATCGATCGCTCGTTCAACATAAGAGCTTGCCGAGGTAACCCAAGACTAAAAGCTTGTCGTTATTTGTTGGAGACCTATGAATGATAATATAGGTAAAGTGTTTTTGCTTAGCTTCTGTTGCTTGCAAGATATTGTTTCAAACTATTTAGATTTGTGGTAGGGGAAATTCTCTCTAACTGATACCGGGAGTTGCTAAGGGAACTTGCCGTGAAAAGTAGTAGAACACTTTCCCGTAAAGTAAAATTATTTTTTAAAGTTAATTTTTAATACGCGAAACTACTGCGCAACCTTTCTGCGCATGTCAGCCCTCCCCTCTTGCCTCACACACCCCTCTAGATACCATAGTATCTTAGATTTCGTTCGCGTCCGCGCGCGTTCATTCAGAGCATTATTCCCAAATGTTTGACATGTTCGGTGAATTATTTCGGCTGCGGATAAGCCCACCTTAAAGTCATAAATCAGACAACAGCGAACAAGCTGCTTCGACACCACCATTTGTCTTCGCCACTATTCAAGCTAAGTAGGAGACATGTAACTTTTAGACCTAAAATAGCCGCATGTGTTTGAAAAACTGGTTTTATGGCCTTTAGGAATGTATGTGGCAGGTTGTATTTGGTATGAGGTATTCTAGAGGAGTAACGGGAGGCCCTCTAGAAGTTAGAAGGTTGTATATTTAATAGTGGAGGAGAAAGGTCATAAACAGTGAATTATTTAAAAAAAAAATCATTTTAATCCGGCATATTGTTTTGCTGTTGCCGTTGTCCACGCCGATCTTGAGACCTTAAGACCAGATATAAAACGTCCTGCCGTTTGCCAGTTGTCCGCGCCGTGGCTTGTGGAAGTTCGTAAAACGTGAAAATATAGATTAAATTTATTGTAGCATATGGATTTCTATTGAGGGAATTAGATTTATTTTTGCAGTGGTAATCATGATTTTATTTTAACGGAAAATGGTTGTATATTCGCCGTGAACGTGCAGCATATGTTTTCATGTCTTACACATAAAAAATCCATCGTAAAACTAAATTTTACAGCTCAATCTTTTGATGTTCGGTGTCACGATTCGCACATGAGCAGACTTATTTGTTTTCGGAGCTTTTGTGATTGGAGGATTTTTTGCTTGGTACCTTAGTGTTGGAAGCTTGCAAGAACGTGCCTTGGCTTCTCCTGGAATTCGAGTGTGCAGGTGTTGTTTTAAAAACAGGTGTTCATTTATTTTTGTTACTTTAACAAAGGGTCGACGCGATGTTTTGTTCTTTTTTCGCACCTGCGGTGCTCGGGAGAGGGAACATATTGTTTTGCATCCCCCCAGATACTAGCTGGAATTTGACTGTGATGTAGTTGCAGAACCAGTTGAATCTTGTTACTTAGAAAGTAAATCATGACGTGTAAACTTAATTTACTTTTTAAATGATTGTGCACAATTGTGGTTTATGAGATCAGACACTAGTAAAAGTATCATGCATTTTTACAAGGATCATAGTACGGATGAAGGCGATGGATCGTTGACGGAGAATAGAGGCTTATTTTACGGTATTTTACATACTGCATCTACTTCAAGCTTGGAGGTAGAATTTAATTCAGACACCGATAAAGGGTATTGTAATTTTACTGATGAGGAAATTGATAGTGGTGTGCAGAACATTGAAGTATCATCTTCCACTATGTTTTCTAGTGAAACTGAAAATTCTTGTGAATGTGTAAATTACAATATTCATGCCCAGTGTATTTTAGAAACTATCGAGAAATGGAAATATAAAAACAATTGTCTCTTATTGTGTGCTTTGTGTGTTGAATGTTTCTATAATGTATGGAATTGCTAGAGACATCGTTGGGTTATACGATCTGTAGATGAAGAAAGATGTTCGAGGAGACGCACATATAGACTGATAATGAATGCTGTGTTTTTTTCATATTTATCACATGTATTTTTCGAAACGTACATTTTGATAGTGTTGAAATTTTTCAACATTTTCTTCGCAATTTACTATTACTCAGAGTGGATGAAGTAAACAAAATTAATTGAGAAATACGTTACTGCAGAACCAGATTATGAGGAGAGGCACATGTAAACTGATAATTAATATTGTTATTTTTCATACTTATCATGTTTATTTCTGAAATTATGTGCATTTTAATAATGTTGAATTTTTTGAAGAATTTCCTCGTAATTTACTTTTACTCAGAGTGATTAAAGTAAAATTTGACTTTACTTTTAAAAACTTTGAACAAGTCAACTTATAAAAGTGTTTATGTGATTGTGCATAATACTTAGCTTTCGCGTTAAGCTATCTTCATTTTAATCTTTACAGTTTTTTTAAGTTTTGATTCGACAGTGATTGATATTTTCCTATTTTATCTTTTTCCCGATATGTTATAAGCTGGCGACTTATTTTCCTTGAATTTTCTTCTAATACATTACTATTGTTCGTAGGACTGGAGTTAATAGCCAGGTGGTGGATAGGGGAATGCCGACCGGATATTGTGGGTACCGGAAATATTCCGGGCGGACAAAAACTAGTTCTGCTGCCTCGCAATTAGTAGAGGGATCTTAAAAGCCTAAAGGAAGATAACCCCGAACAAAAATATCATGGTGAGGGGAGCAACATCGCCGTTAGCACTCTGAGGCTGAAGATGAATGGCATCGGCAAGGCGCAGAGATGAACAGAGGGCGACATCTTGAATGTCCATTTTTACTGCGAGGTCGTAGAACTGACAAATCTACACCGCTAAAACATGTCAAGAAATAGTAACAGATGGTTCATGGCTTCTCCTGGGGTAAAATATTCCGGAGGTAAACTAGTCCCTCATTCGGATCTCCGGGTTGGGACTGCTTTAGGGGGCTCCCAGAACAGGATTAAGAAAGACATTAGAATATGAATATGGAACGTATGAACATTATACTAAACGGGCGCTCTTCAGGTGGCAGTACGCGAGACCGAGAAGTACGAGCTAGACATATTAGCGATACAAGAAATTCGGTGGGAGGGTCAAGATAGCATCCCACAGGGCAAGTACACTTTCTACTACGGCGGAACACAGTCTCACGATTTCGGAACAGGATTCCTCACTAAGAAAAGTATCCTTCATGATGTTCAGAATGTAGAGTTCGTAAACGAAAGACTATCGTGCGTTACGATACGTACTCGATGGGGCAATGCGGTTTTATTAAACGTCTATGCTCCGACCGAAGTGGCTACTGATAACGACAAAGATATATTCTACGATGAGCTAGAAAGGTTGTGTGACCGAATGCCGAAGTATAATTCGAAAATTGTGTTGGTTGATTTCAATGCAAAGGTAGGAAGTGAAGAAAAATATAGACCTACTATAGGCAAACACAACCTTCACGAAAAGACCAACAACAATGGAGAAAGACTGATAATTTTTGCAATTTCGAAAATCCTCCTGGTAACGAGCACGTACTTTGAACACAAATACACATGGGTATCTCCAGACGGCAAAACTCTCAACCAGATCGATCACCTATTAGTAGATAAAACGAATATACACTAACAATATGGATGTTAGGTTGTACAGAGGAGCGGAAGGTGGCACTGACCACCAATTAGTGATCACAAAATTAAGGGAAAGGTTATGCATCGCGAACAGAGAAAGCAAGGGTCAAACCAACTGAAATTCGAAGTTAAACAATTAAGTAATCCGAGCATAAAAGCAGATTAACAACTCGAACTCTGAAATACGTTCGAAATCCTAGACGACTCGAGTAATATTAATGATGACATTAGTAATGAAATTGATAAAAGATGTGGGAGGCAATTCGTGAAACAATTAAGAGCTTAACGAAGGAACGTGTAGGTGAGAAGAAGCAACACAAAGACAAACCTTGGTTTGATGAAGAATGCCTTAAGCTTCATGAGGAACAAAAGGAGCAAGGCAACGATGGCTAAGTAATAAGAGCGAAGCAAATACCAACCACTACACTGACGCAAAGCGAAACGCCACATTCGGGTTCAGAAACAAAAAGCGAGAATATGTGACGCAGAAGATTCAGTAGATAGAGGATAACGGGAAGACAAATAACGTACGAGATCTATACAAAGGTGTAAACTCGTTAAGAAAAGGATACCAGCCGAGGTTAGGAATGATTAGAAATGAACGTGGAGATCCGACTACAATTGTCTATGTGTGGAAAAGTTATTTCGACAAACTTCTTAATTTCGACAAACAAAATAAATAACGACAACGGGGAACAAACAGAGGAATTTGAAATCCATACCGCAGAACCGTGGATTCCCAAACCTAGCGAGATCGAGATCGAAAAGTCGGTAAAAAATTGAAAAAATTCAAATCACCAGGAATAGACAATATTTCAGCCGAATTAATTAAAGCAGGATGAAAAGCACTATTCAATGAACTACGTAAATTGATAAGTCCTACCTAGAGAAAGGAGGAGCTCCCAACGAAATGGAAAACTTCAATAATAGTTCCGATTTACAAAAAAGGCGATAAATCGGACTGTAATAATTACCCTGGAATCTCCTTACTTCCAAACTGTTACAAGGTATTAAGTAATATTCTCTTAATACGCGTAAGTGTATACGTAAATGAAGGAATTGGAGATCACCAATGTGGATTTAGAAGAAATAGAGCCATGTTGGACCAGATTTCCGCCTTGAGACAAATTTTGGAGAATAAATGGGAATACAATGGGACAGTTCAACAGCTATTCATTGATTTTAAGGAAGCATATGATTCTATCAAAAGGGAAAAGTTATACAATATCCTGACACGATTAGAGTTCCGAAAAAAATGGTTCAACTAGTGAGGACGTGTCTCAACGATCCCATAAGCAGAGTACGGATAGGTAACAATATGTCAGATAGTTTTGAGATTCGCAACGGATTGAAACAAGGCGATGCCTTATCACCACTGCTGTTTAACTTTGCGTTAGAATATGCGATTTTAAAACTTAAAGGGGGCAAGAAGGGACTATCATTGAATTGTTTGAATCTACTGTTTGTATAGGCGAATGATGTAGATTTTAATTGGGGAAGATATAGATGCACTACAAAGCAACACCGATGTCTAGTTGAAGCGTGCGATGAGATAGGTCTACAGGTGAACATAGATAAAACAAAATACATGATAACTAGCCGAAACGCAGGGAATGCACGAAATAAAAACATAAGAATTAAGGTTGAAGTCATAGAGAAAGTAAACAAATTTAAATACTTGGGAGCATACGTAACAAACACAAATGAGGTCACCGAAGAAATAAAAAGCCGTTTAGTATCGGGGAACGCATGTTTCTATTCAGTCCAGAATCTTCTAGCATCGCGATTAATATAAAGGAATTTAAATTGAAAATATACAGAACGGTTATTCTGCCGGTAATACTTTACGGTTGCGAAAGTTGGAGTACGACCCTAGCAGTTGAACATAAATTATGTGTATTTGAAAATAAGGTTGTAAGAAAGATATAGGGGCCGAAACGGGACGAGATGACTGGAGAATCGAGGAGACTACATAATGAAGAACTCCACGGACTGTACGATTCACCAGATGAAAAGACGGATCCTTACTAGTTGCGTCACCAGCGACAATTTGTTTTTTCTGGCTCTATTTCTACTCTGATGTAGTGGTGTAAGAGAAGATAGTGTTCCCTTACAATGTTGCAAAGAAGGATTTTGAGCAGTAGGCTGTGGCTTCCTTTAAGATGAGAGGAAAGTAAACTAACCTATCACGAAATCGTGCATGGTTGTTAAATTCTAATCTTTAATAGTAAAATGTTGTTTGTTGTTTAAACTGTTTCATTTTTTGTTTGCTTATGATGTATTTGTATTTTGTAACTAGTGGATTTTTATTTTTGTAACCTGTAAAATGTTCTTGAAAAATCTTTCGTTCTTTGAAAATGCAGAGCTTCTTTTGTGCGTGAAAATTTTTCGAATTTATGAAAAACATTGTTTATATATCAACTTCTGTTTTTGCGAGTCAAGAAATTTTTCGTAATGCAATTTTTTTTGTTTTCCGAATGTTAAGAATTTTTTTGTAATGACCAGATTTTGATTTTGCCTGACAAAATGTTTTTGTTACAAGTTATTTCTCGTACAAATAAACATTCTTTTACGCATCATGAACGTTTCAAATATCTGTTTCGATTTGTATGAATGGACTTTGTAGCTTGTTGTTTTCAAAAGCAAGATGTGATCTTACGTTGTTGTATCAGAAAATAGTTCTAGTACAAATAGATCGTAGAGGCAATGTTAAAGTTTACGGAAAATGGTTTGTTTTGTTTACAGGCGAATAGCTGCCACACTTTCCGTTACCGCGTCAATCAAAAAGTCCCATAAATTTTGTTAGGGTAAAATTCAAATAAGTACGGGCATGCAAATGCGAGAGGTGGAAAAGTTTCCCGTACAATAAAAAGGTAGTTTATCACAAAGTAACTTTTAGATAATTCAACCGTTGCGCATTTGTTCTGCGCAGGTCATGCCTTCTTTTATGATGTCACAGCTTCTTTGTATGAAAATTGTAATATAAGCCTTACTAAATGTCATTTGTCTTGTTTGTGCTCAGCCCTTGGCGTACAACGATCTCTTTTTTCACGCTTGTGAGAAATTATGTTTTTGAGCATTTTATAATGGAAAATCCGATTGATTTTTTGCCTATTCGCCAAGAAATTGTAGGGTACGAAGATGCTCAAACCGTTCTTGAATGCTGGCCCCATTTTTGTTAGTACAAATTAATGGGATGAAACCAGAAGAAACTGATACTGAACTGTTATTTCATTATTTGTTGTATTACTTTTGGAACGATGAGGAAGTGGTATTAGAAACGTGTATAACTGCCTAAGATATTATTGATCATGGATCCTATGGATTTTTCAGAAATATAGAAAATAAACGAATGGCTTCGGATTATTACATTGAACTTCTCGAGTACGAACGTAAGAAACTTATACCAGATGATGCTGTGGAATTCTTCGGATTGGATATGATGGACGGTGATTACGTGACTAATAGTGTTGATGGGTGTAGTGTAATGGACGTTGAGTTTTACAGTGAGGGTGATGGTGACGTTGCCATAGAGATTGATCCTATTACTATGGCACAATGGTTCAATGATCAGCCTATCGCTATTCGTGTGCAACAGTGGATGAAGGAGCATAACATACCTATGGTGGATGGTGCCGGGAAAACGCATGACTTTGAAATAGTAAGTGGATAAACAAAAAGGTATCGTAATTACTCCTTACGTGGACGTGAAATTACTATAAAGTTATTGGTAATTTCAATTAGTGATCCGGAAGAATATATAAACAATTTGTTTAGCTTTGCCATGGAACATTTACTTCGTGATGTAGACCCCGCATCCTAAGTAGTAGATTTTACAATTGAAAACTCAAAGTGTACAATAAAAAACACAATATACATTGCATGTCCATTTCATGCACATATTTGTTACGAAAAATCGAAAATGTACTAAACTCAAATGAGCAATTTTTTTGTGGCAATGTTGAAATTAAAGTCGGTATTTGTCGATTAGTGTCAAGGACAAAGACGTATTGTAACGCTAAGTATTTGCTGTTTAGAGAGTATTTGCAATTATAATCACTGACGACGTTCCTGACTTATTCCACGAGTATTAGTATTAGGATAACTACGGGCAGATAAAAAATTATAAATGTACGATATATGAAAACCCATCCTGAAAAGTGGAGATCCAGCGTAGCAGTGTTATGCTATTATTCACATGTAGATGTACGTAGTACACGTAGTACAAATGGTAGTAGTATAGACGATGTAGACAAGCTTGAAAAGTATTGGGAAAATGGGTATCAAATTATTGTTTATAGCCTTGTCTCCAACACACGCGAGTATGAAAAAATCTATGTAGGGCCAAGAAACAAATTGTTTAAAGTACGAAGACAATCATTAAGATGTCATTAAAACTATTACGTCATTTTTAGGAAGTAAAGTGTATTGTGATCATTGGTTTACTCCATATATGGAACGTCGACATCATAAATGTAAATATATGTACGCAATGTGAAGAGTATCATCCTGATTCAAAAATTGCTGATTCAACGACAGTTTACCCTGACAAGTATAATCGTCACTTTTAAAATCAGACATGCTTTGACAAGCATTCGACAAAAGAAAAATATAAATCAATAAGCAAGCACGTGCAACTTTGCTCTGAATGCGATGTCAAAATCGATCGACGGACCACAAAGTCGAAACATATTTGTAGTGAACATTTTTGTAAACTGTGTTCAGCATTTGTAGACGGAACACGTGTCTATTTGTGAAGCCAAACGAAGCGAAACGGGTAGAGGATTTCTTGTATATCGTATTTGATCTGGAAACTATGCTACTAGATGAAAATGAAAAGGGAGAAAAAGAGTAGGCGTCTCATTTAATTTGTGTTAGTCATCGATGTTATCCATGTAAAGATATGCACGATGAAATGTATAAATGTACAATTTGTGGAAATTCTGAGGGAAAGAGAGACTTTGGATTTTAAAATATGGAGACATTTGTGAATCATGTACTTCAACAAAGGTAGTAGTACTTTCACATAATGGATCTGTTTTTGACAATTTGTTTGTTGCTCGAAAGCTATTAGAACGTCAAAAATTATTTCCTTATATTATTAGTAGAGAATATAAAATTATTCATTCTCTGAAACACTTGCTCTGGCCGAATCGTTTAAGAAACCGATGTTCCACATTTGTTTAATATACCACAAAACCAAAATTATATAGAGTTGTATCCAAAACTTGAGTTCTACGATATTGAGAGCAAATCCAAGAAAGAGGGAGAAGCAATTGCTGCATGGCATCATGAAAGGGTCCAAAGTAAAAAGAAATTTAACTTTCAACACGAACTCTTAGAGTATTGTAAGAACGACGTACGTATCCTTAATCTAGCATTAATTCAATTTTTCAACCTCGTTGAAGCTAAAGCAAGCGGGCTTCCATATTTTTTCATACCTCTACGATTGAAGCTTCGGCAACGGATTGCTTTTGATCATGTAATTTAAAGGAAAATACCATTCCAGTAATTCCGTGTTTAGGTTTCCAGCACGGGATCCATCAAGGCAAAAAGGCTAAACAGTGGTTACAATACATGGAACATACACGTAACATTATACTTGAAACTTATGAAAGTGGAAAGGACGTCCAATTCACGAATTTTAAACTGGATGGGTATAATAGAAATACACGTACAGCTTACGAATTCTATGGTTGTTACTGTAATGGAGATTGTTCTATCACGGAAAATAAGGATCTGGTTTTGGATAGAGAAGGGCATAGTTTAAACAGCCAGTATGATGGAATCATAGCGAGGGGAAGTTTTTAGAACACATATGTAATGTAAACGTTGTACCCATTTGGAAATGCGACTGGGACAGGGAAGTGAAAACCTTCCGTGAAATGCAAGCATTCATTCATTATCACTGTTCTAATGTTGAAGAACCATTACGTCCACGTGATGCCTTTAGAGTAGAACGTAAGAAATATTTTCGTGCTTTGTAAAAATGTGCAGAGCATAAAGTGCTTGAATATAATGACTAGATTAGCATGTGCCCATGGGTCATGGCTAAGTAGCCACTTCCTTCTGGTCCATTTAAGATCAATAAAGGTGAACATATGCCTCATCCAAGTAAAATCCATGAACTTGTCTCTTGTAAAGTTTTGCAACCAAACGATCTTGCCATTCCACTTTTACCCAATAATCCACATAACAAACTCGTATTGTTCTTTGTCAAACCTGTAGCTATACTTTTCATGCAGAATATTGTACTCACTCTGACGAGGAACGTGCTTCAAATGGGTCTTCTGAACACCTAAACACAATGCCTCATTAGAAAAAGAGCATGTGATTCTAGATACGTATGAAATTTGCGAAATGGAGATTACAAAGGGATTGTTTAAATCTTATGTAAATATGCTTCTAAAAATGGAACAAGAATCCAGTGGGTTTCCAGAAGGGTGTGTAACTGACGAACAAAATCACCAGTATATTGGCAATTACAGTCATCATGAGGACATTGATCTTGACTATGACAAAAATTAAAAGGAATGGAGGACTACGATACATTTCTAAAATATTTTAACTCTTCCTTCGGGAATTGGGGACAGCGCACAAATTTACCCCAGACCAAAGTTGTTAATAATACATAGGAATTGAATAAAATTGCGTATGCATCGCACTTAGAGATGCAACATGTTGTGATTATAGGCGAAAATCTTGTCGTAACCTATAGGAATATAGAAAACGCAAACACACCATTCCCATTCAGTAATGTAGCACTTGCAGCTTTCATTTTTTGCTTCAGCACGATTTAACTTGTATGAGGCATTGAATGTTGTCGGTATTAAACTACTCCCGTACTATGACACAAATAGTTCTATATATATTAAACGTCGTAATGAATCTCGATTGTTACCGCTTGGGGATTATCTAGGAGAATTAACATTAGAGACGCCAGAAGGTCATGAAATGCAAGTCTTCTTATGTGGTTGACTTAAAAATAAAGCTTGCTAACTAAAAGAATATGCTACAAGGTAAAATCAAACACATATACAAAATTCCTGGTATTACACTTACTCAATTTGGTGAGAAAATAACATTTGATCATTATTATTATTTGGTGACTGACAAGTATGACAGCAAACTAATCTTTAGCCTAAATCACATCCTTCATAAATCAGATTACCGTATTTTATCTGAACAGCAAAATAAAAGACATGCCATTGGCAAAGAGAGTACGCGTCGTCGATTAAATCCTTCCAAAAGTGAAGATTACGCTACTTTACCATACATTTTTCGAAGTAAGTAGAAATGAAAAAATGTAAACTTGGAATCTGTTCTAAATTTTTTATACAAACTTTCAACAGTAAGTTGTATTATACTGTGTTACAATGACAAGTATCCTCTAAGCTAGATGACCAAACTGTGTAAAATATCGTTGCATTACATGAAAGAAATGCAAATCAAAATATTCTTTCTATGAGTTGATATGTTATTATCATATATGTATGCAATCAACAAAATAAAAGTTGATTAACACTTTTTGTGTACGTTACGCGTTTTTTCACTTATCAAGTTTGATTTCTCGAACGGTTTAATACTTTCTTAGTAGTTATTCAAACAATGATCCTTGTATCCCTACAAGGAAGACTACACTAGTTTATATGAGTTGGCTTGTTCAGCACTGTTTTCCTAACTGTTCCAATGGACAAGCTATCATTTTTCCGCATTTACAAGACTTAGAATATAAGCCTAGTTATTCTTTTCATTTGCATTTCCACGGGATATCATTTTCATAACTGATTTTGACTTTGTATGGCATTTAAACAACTTTCGTTCAGTAGCTACCATCCCAAGTTTGGAGGTACCATCCCTGCATTTGCTTAATGTGACTTACGAGAAAGATCAATCAGGATGGCGGTCGCTGGGAACCCAAGACCTTTCGATTGCTAAGCCGACGCTCCACCAACTGAGTTACGGCTCTTCGGTCTCCGTCACTAATGAACTGTACATTCATTTCAATCCGTATAATATTGATATTGGAAATGTTCGTATCAAACCACAAATTAATAATACAACGTTACGTATAGTATAGTATTCTGAAAAGGAGGACAAAGTCTCTGTTTAAATCCCTACGCTGCGATAGTTCATGCAACTGGTGTTTTAGTTTATTCCATTCTTCCCACCTCACATTTAAATGGTAGAATGTTAGATTTGAAAATTTTAAGTTAGGAAGTTATTTAGTACTGTCTTCTCAGTTAATGACCTTTATACAAATAAAAAATAAATATACTGTATAATTACACTATGCCAGTCTAGCACTTTATTCTCCGTTCTACAAGTGGAAAGTTATTCTACAAAGTCATTAGCTTTGCCACTGTCGAATGTCTTCTTGTAAATGAAATTTAGCAAAATACTGCTTTTTTGGGGGGGCGTATACTAACATTTCTTGGGCGTGTTTGTTGTTCCAACGCTCAGTCGTCGGCGAAATTTGTCATATCTTCAACTATATTTACATATGGATACTGGGTCCCAACATTTAGTAGTTAATTTCTCTACAAATATTCATCAACCTTTAATATGATTATAAGCGGCATTACGGGTAAACCAGCCAGTCCAGAAAATTCGGGATGAAAAGAGATAATCATTGATGATTTGGATGCACTTTACTTACGATTTTGACCACGAGCGCCACTGGTGAGTGGTTCAGACAGCTATTGCTCAGACCTATACGTTTTAAAGATATATATCAATGTTTCCTTAGCCCAGTTGTACCGGGTGTTTTGATTTTTTGCCTCTTATATCCTTCAGACTCTTAGCGTTTAGCGTTGGCTCATTGCGTCGCTATAGTAATTTAGACATTCAGTGGCACTTTGACACATGGCTGACTGATGAAGTCATTGGAGGAGAGGCGAAGTTTCACGTTTCAGTTAGAATGTGTTGTTCTCTTCATTCAAGCTCTGATTTCTTTCTCTAAGTTGAGAACTCTCCTCTCTGTCCATATTAGCTTTCGTTGGTTAGGAGACAGTTTCTCTTGTCTGGTAGTACCTATGTGTTGCCAATGAAGTTTGAAGGTAAATTTTATGCGACCTTCATTAGTATTGTCTGTCTTAATCATAGCTGATAGAGTTCTACTTTTGAGATTTATGTCCTACTTTTGAAGGACATTACGTTTTCGTCTCTTAGTTTTGTCCACTGAATGTTTTACTGTTTGCTTTGATGTTTCATCGTTTCCTTTCCTTTCTTCCAATCAGTAATGCTTTAGAACTGTTCTGGTTGGATCCGTTTTCAAGCCTTGGTGTTATTGGAGTGTTCCCTATAGCTACTCAGTCAGCAATGGTTGTTAGAGCTGTTCTGACTATAGACGTGCGCAGACCCTTGGATTTGGGGGACAAATTAGTAGTGTTACTCCATAAAGTATGCAACCAACGTGTAGTTATTCCGTTACTTTTCTATAGTTTTACTCCCTTTGCCCCATGGATGTTACTATGGTGTCAGGGGTGGACCCAGAACCGACAATAACAATTTACTTGAAATTTTGGAGGGGGAAAGTTAATACCCCCAATTGAAGATACATTTTAAATTTAAAAAATCATGTTTTCCTCATTCCATCGACTTCATTCATTATCATTCATTTAAATTTTTCTTATCTGCTTTACTCGTACGAAAATAATCGTAAGAGGTAATAATATCTAATAAAGAAAATAATATTGTTGAATGAAGCAGAGACAAGGCAGATATTTTCATATCTCAACTCCAGTCCGTCAAATGGAGTATTGATTTAACAGGAGTTTTGTTCTTTAATTTGTAATTGTTAATACACTATTTTTTTATCCCGCCGTTGGTGTAGGGGTGTCTACGTGCCAAGCGGCATTTGGGTAGGTCGAATCCTGCTCCGTCCGGCCATCCTAAGTGAGGTTTTCCCTGACTTTCCTCAATTCCCTCAGGCGAATACAGAGATTGTATGTTTTCTCAGGCAAGAGCCGCTAGCTTCCTCAGTCCTAGCCTCACCCAAAGGGCCGATGTAACCTCGTAGTTGGAGGCCCAAACCCCTCCTTTTGTCCTTTCCTTGAAGAGCAATGAGAGGTCTTTAGGTAGATTTCGAAGAAAAATCTACCTATTGAGATCGGTACCATGT
>JAGDQP010037745.1:0-18480 GCA_022664845.1 Lepisma saccharinum
TGATTTATCTCATATAAAGTATCACGTTGTGTAGACACCTGAAGTATGAAACATTTTATAACTGACAAGTAACACTATTTAAAGTGGATACTCAGATCTAGAAGATATGTATATATTTAAAATTAGCATAAAAACTGAGTTTGTGTGTCAAAGTTTAGGTGCAATTGGCCAGTGGTTGAATAGAAATTGAAGGGGAAAAGTTATGGATACCATTGTTTTCAGTAGGCCACTTATGAATGGTGCTATTTTACACTCAGTGCCGGTCACTACGGTGATATTGCTGACACCCGCACGTCATTATACCTATAGCCTTCCAGATGGCAACAGTGTAACATGATTAAAATTGACTAGACGCTATCAGACTGTATGCCCCCTGGGTAACTTTACACAGATCATTCGTGTTCTACTCTACCCAATTCTACACTTCAACCAGTGTGGGTTTTTGGTGACTATGAATATTGAGTATAGCAACGTGCAGATATCAGTGTCATATAAATGCCTGTCGCCTTAGTGCGCGAGATTGAGTGTAAACTAGCGCCAGATATTCATAAGTGGCCTACCGCAACAATGGTATGGTATTCATAACTTTTTCCCGCGAATTTATCTTCAACCACTGGCCAGTTGCACTTAATCTTTAACACACAAACTCAGTTTTGTATGCTGATTTTAAAGATATATATCTCTTCTAGATCTGAGTGTCCACTTGAAATAGTGCTACTTTATGACTGTGAGTCTGAGGTACTCAGTTTATCAAGTGACTAGTGATTCTAGTATAGAGCGTTTCGTGACGATGATATACGGTAAATTGACAAAGGAAAGAGTCAAGATTTGTGAATTATTTTTGAGTTAGTAAAATGCAACGGCGCAGTTATATTAACGAGTGTAGAGTTCAGAAAATCACATTCAGCAGATAATACTAAATTGGTTTAAAAGTGTCGAGTAGGAGATATAAGCTTCAACGATGAACAAGTGGTCGATTCATGCGAGTCATTGATGAAACCGTTGATTGAATTCGTTGTTCTACAATTCACGTCAAACGAAACTAAGAATTCAAGTAACATTATGTCGTGTTCAACAGTGTCTGAAACGTACACAACTGATAATGCAAACTTTGTTTTCAGTTTATCTTTTAACCAAACTTTGGTTTTATTTGCACAGTAAAAACAGTTTCTTAAAATTGAGAAAATAGTTCTTATCTGTGCATCAAGAAATATTTTCTTGGAAATGATATTTCAACAGCCTCATTTCATTCATGATGAGAACATGCTGGTTTTAAAATAAGATGAGTGATCTTCAAAGCTGACATATTTTCATTCTAAATGAAATGAGAATATTCATATCTCATTTCTAAGAAAAGCACAGATAAGAACTTTTCCCTCGATTTTAAGAAACAGTTTTTTACAATGTAGATTATGATTATTTACGTCTGGATGGTTCTTCATGCAAATCTAGTTTAATAAGTGAATGAGGTAGATTATAGTACCAATAAGTTCAAATATGTTCAAACAACTTTTGGTTGTGGAAAGTAGAAACAAGAATCACTTAAGGAAGTTAACGTAATCACTGGCTATAATGAATACGTTACAGGGAGTGTTGGCAATAATTCATATAACGGATACTTTTGAGTTCTGAAATGAAGAATTCTGAAGGAAGTGGAAAACTTTGTTCACTAAAAATCAAATCGGTTTGTGCTCGTTCTGAACAGCTTGGAAATCTCAAGTGATCATAGAATGATAAGATATAAGTTGAAACCAAACAAAGGATCAGAGAGAGAAATAAAAGCTTTTCATATTCACACCGCCAGTTTATGATTTAGAAAGACTGGTAAAGAAAAGAAAAAAGAAATTTGACATAGAACAAAGTAACAGATTCAGCACCTTGGATGAGATAGAACATGAAGATATCAGTTGCAGAAATAAGTATTAACTTAGATAATAAGAGAAACACCGAAGGAAATGGCATCCAAAAGAAAAGAAATCAAAATTTTAGAAGAAAATGAACTTTTGAAGAAAAGTGAAGGGAAATGAAAGAAGGTGAAGAAAATAGCATAAGGAAGGTTCAATATATTGAAATGAATAAAACCATAAGGAAGGAAAATGGGAAGATGTACGTAAATATAACAAATATTCGTGGAAAGCAAGAGTTTGAAGGAAAGAAAACAACAGCTCATGGTAGGGAAATACAAATAATAGTAGTTAGGAGAGTTAATGGGATCGTAACAAGAAATGAAAAGGAAATTATAAAAATATTTCAAAATTTCTGTATAGAACTGTACTACTCGGATGAAAAACTAGGAAAAGAAGAAGAAGAGAAGAGAGAGAGAGAGAAAAAAAGAAAGAGAAAAGAAGAAAGAAAGAAAAAGAAAGAAAGAGAAAGAAAGAAAGAAAGAGAGAGAGAGAGAGAGAGAGAGAGAGAGAGAGAGGGAGAGAGAGATGGGGATAACAGTACTTAGCGAGATAAAGAAGAAAAGGTCTCTGCGAGAAGATGGACTCATAGCAGAGATGTTTACATGGAAAGGTGAAAAGATGAAAGAAGAACTTGTCAAATTGAATTGGTGTATGCTAAAACGGGATCAGTCAAGTGACCCTATAGTTTTGAGAAAAACAAGAACTGTACCAAAAGTTTACCTTAAAAATGACAACAGTGCCTTTTATAATAGAAAACCTGCAGGTTACAAGTAATAAAAACCTATATAAGATAAAAGCACCGGTAGTTGACCGTTAAATATTTTTTTCAAATAAGCTACTATATCTTCCCCATTTTCCATTTTAAAAAATCATAGTAAATTTTTATAAGTAAATTTTAATTCTACGTTTACGATCTAACATGGCCAGTTCAGTCAAAAAACAACTATCAATTATTTTAGATTAAAAAAAAATGCAAAATATGTTTCAGTAGTTGACCTTTAGTGATAACGAAAATTCTAGTAGTTGACCATCTATTGATTAAGTATTTGACCAAATATCCTGTAAGATAATAAATTAGAATAAACCAACCACTATTGATGGAAATCTGAAAGAGACTGTTCAGATGAATGTATTAGGACTTATTAGGGATCTCTTTACGGACTAATCTGGAACCTGTTGCATTTTTAATTACAAGTTAAAAATATTAAAGTGTCTGTCTAAAGAGCGTGACAATCCCGATATGAACTTCCAGCAAAATGGAATAATTTGAAGCGATTTAAGTAAGTGTAAGGATAATTTTTTTTACAGTTTTGATGCATGATTGCATAAGGCAATATTCACTTGTCTGTTGAAGTGCACTTATGATTTGGAAAGAAATAGCAAACTGTTTAGTTGTTCCGTTTTGTTATCAGGATTGTCGCTCGCTTGAGATAAACCTCACTAATCTAGTCATTTAGTTGAAAAAATATAGTTCAGAAAAAAAAAAATAAACGCTCGACCTAAGCAAACCTTTCTTGGTTCATTTATATATGAGAGACTATCCATTCAGAAATACTCCAAAACATCAGATTATTTTAATTAAACAATTGAGTTTCTTTTAAGCGATAGCATCAGAAAAGTAATTAATGTCGAAAAGCAAATCGTATGATCTGATGTAGACTTGTAGTTGCTCCCACCGTTTCGGGCTTAGAATAAACTTAGGGGCAGTCGAAGTTGATCGATTCAAGATTATCAGAAGTTCAAATGAATCTCCAGCTTTGAGTACAACATACCTTGTACTTATCGTTAAAAACTAGCTTTAAGTATAGAAAAGCTCGATTCGAATTAGACCGGCTTTTCATACAGGCGCTCGCCGCGTTCTTTGCTTGCGATTTCGCTGAAAAGTCAATTGAAACACGTGTTTAAGTACGTGTGCTACGTATAACACGAGTTTCTATTGGCCACTCATGGAAATTGCAAGCAAAGCACGCGGCGAATGCCTGCAAGCAAAGCCGGCCTTACTTAGATTGTCCCTAAAGCTATCCGTGACGGCTTTCCGTTTCATTAGTTGACCCAGATGATGTCAGTAGTTGATCCCCTGATGGTCAACTGGGACCAACTGGATTACAGATTTGACAGGACAATGGATTGCTAACATTGTTTACAGAAAAATAGGGAGATCACAAAGCAAACAAAACATACCTCATTTGAGCCAGTAGTTGTAATTCTGAAAATATTGTAATTGTGTGATTCAGTAAATGACCCCTACCCCAAGAAATCACACCTAGGTGGTAACTGGAGGCGATCCTTTCATTAATTCCAATCTAAGACACCAAACCATTCTAAATATGCAAGTGTTACTGATATAGATAAAAAATTAAGATGTTTTATACCCCCAGTCCAAATACACCTCCTCATAAAAATGCTTAAGGAAATGTCCAGAAATTACAATTGCACACACCTTCACAAAGTAAATCTTCCGTAATTTTTACCCAGAATACACTACATTTGCTGAAGTACCAGGCAATTATAACAGATAGAATGGCCTGTCGGATGCTTCTCTTTTCGGAAGATTTTTACTGACGCCAGTGCCATTTGGAGAGTTTTTCTTCCAAAAGATCAACTGGTGGTACATGGCCAATTACTGGTGCTTTTACCTTACTTGAATGGAGTGAAAAGATCATTTCGTACCAAAAAACATATTAAAAATGCTTGACTAATTCCCTTATAGCTTGCAATATTAAATTAAGACACAGATAAGCGTTTTTACGAAATTTTAGCGTTGGAAATAATACAAAACGTGACATTTTGCTAAATTTCGAACTGTTTTACAATAGCGAGATGGTTAAATAGGTCTGGTGTTGATGTTTATATACTTTGTTTAATCATCATCTTCTCCAATACCATTTTCAATGTGGACCGCATATAAATTTCGCAGTGCAACTCTTCATATTGTATTTGTATGTATGATTGGAGCTTTATATTATAATATAATCTAACTTGGCCTTCGGCAAGGCAACTTTGCCTTTAGGATAAGCTTTTTTACGTGGTAGTTCTAAAGTGGGTCTTTCAGTACTTTAAGCTCAAAGTATGTTCCAGTACTGAATCAGTGAACGCATGAAATGTCGTCTGCACGTTGTTGGTTTCTGTGTACACGGAGCATTTTACTGATTCCTTTTTAGCATAAAATATAACAGGAACCACCAGAACCCTAAAACAATTGTTACCTCACTTTTCGATTTTTTTTCACTGAACCCCTTTTAGCATGCACCAATTGAATTATTCTCAATGTGCCTCAGAAAGAGAGATATACCATCAAGTTGGAACAATGCTCTTATTATTCTGTTAGACAAGAAAGGTGCCAAATAATGCGCCTAGAACTCTAGACCTATTAGTTTATTGTCAGTCCTGTTCAAAACGTTTTTAAAACTTATCCTGAATCATATTGTACAAGACTTAAAGTTTAATATGGGACAGAATCAAGCCGGATTTAGTAGTGAATTTAGCACAATGGACCACTTGCAAGTTGTGAATAATATTATGGAAATGAATATCCAATATGAAGTTAGACTGTGTCTAGTATTCATAGATTTTGTAAAGGGAGTCGATTCATTTTTTGACAGCGTACTTGAATCACTCGAATACCAAGGGATCGAAGGTGCCTACCTTAAAGTACACCAAAAATATACTCGAATACCACATCTGTCAATCGACTATACCTGATTTGTAAATCGACTAGATGAAAATACGCAGTGTAGTAAACTGTGGAAAAGGCAGAAAGGTTTTCGCCGTCTTATACAAACTACATACGTATTTTCCTAGGATATTTCATCTAGTGTCTTATAAGCATTTTGCTCGTGTGAGTTTTGCGTATGTTGTTTATCATCACAATAAGATGCCAAATACGTAATAACATGGCATAGTGCCATTTAAAGAATTTAAACGTTATACCGAATTGGCAAGACTGACAAGCCGCTGACATCGTGTTTTCACTTTTGATATCCATCATGTCGTTAGAAACAAATTTACGCAAACGGAATTCTCATTTAATGCATCATTTCCGATTTATTGAGAATTATTTATTATCTTCTCATTATTAGGCGACAATTTTGGGGTCCAAGTTGGAAATACGGTATCTTCAAAACGAAGTGGAATTCCACCCATGTTGATAGGAATTTCCTTACTTGTTTCGATGTTAGGAATCACTTCCTGAAAGTAACGTACCTTGTTCTGAATCACCAATATTGCCGTTATTTAACTTCTGTAAATTTCGAGGTTTCGCGACCCTTAGCCCCGTTCTCCCTTGTCCATCGCACCTTGAATTTTGGTATTTTTCATATCTCACCATGCTCTATCAGATGCATTATGTTTGATTCGGATTTCAGTGACAACATATCGTGACCCTCCCTTGTAAGTTAACCACCTCCAGTTATGAGCATGCTGCCTTCTCCCTTTCCGATTTGAATGACATTTTTGTTTATTTGTTAGGAAAATGAGTGTTAAAAAGAACTAAAGGACATCTTCATCGAGAAAATCTTGTTCCATAAATATTCAGATACAAATCTTCAACTTTTCTTGAAAACACTGATATGTTCAAACGCAGGGTTACCATATTTCATGAAGTAAAAAACAGGAAATCTGAAAAAACAAAACCACTTATTTACAAAACGTGAACAAGTATAAATGCCCTTTTATCTTTTAAATGACATTTTCTTTACTACTTTACACAACTTTAAACGCATTTCAAACATTTTTAAGTCTACATTAGTTTATACACTCTTAAGTATATTTTAAAACTTTTACAATCTTTTTTTTCTGTGCCCAATCGTATTTCTCAGTTGAACTTATCTGCTTCAAAATTTAGGGATTCTTGATCTAATGTGACTAACACAGCGTCTAAGGTATAAAATCATTGTCCGTTACTATTTATTATAATCAAATTCATGTCGCACACGGTGATATAAACAAAAACAAATTAGATGTAGTTGGAGTTATTATTTTCTGAACTCACAATTTTCTTGCATAAGTCTGTCACTAAACACTCGATATATTCATAATTCCAATGAACGTTAGTTGAATCTTCTTATAACAATAGCTACAAAAAAAAAAAAACTCAAATTGCAGAAGCAAAATCAAGGCGACTTCAGCTGTTCCAAAAGCTTGAATATTGTCGGTTGAATATTTGCAAGAAAAGAGATTAAACTATTTATTTCAAAATTCGATTTTTCTCGAATTGATAGAAAACCCGGACAATTTTATTGTGGGAGAAAATCCACCCGGACGCGTATTTCACTCTTCATAAAGAGGACATGTCCGGATAAAAGACGACGTATGGTAGTCCTGTTCAAACGCCAATATCTCCGAAAGTAAGAAATACAGAGAACCCGTGAACTTTCATAATAAACTAAATAGCTCACGTAACCATCATACAGTGACAATGTACACAAAAAAAGATTGTCCATTCTTCTTACAAAAAAAATAGGGAAAATAAAACAAAAGCAGTGTCTCAGGACAATATAGCTGTAAAATTGTCTTGTGCCTTGTTGACGTTTTATGTGTACTAAAGTTTAGCGAGGACAGTAATACAAGGTAGAAAACATAGCTTGGAAACTCAAAACGGCGTTTTCTCTCTTATTTGAAACAATATTTTCGTCAAACTTTACCACACAGAAAACATCAATTTATGCTCTCATATCACCAACAAAACATAGGAAAATGTATCAATACGCTTTGACGTAATGTTTCAAAATTTTTAAATATTTTAAAAAAATAGAAAATTGGTTTTCTGAAAATGTGAGCCTGTGCAATAGTTACGTGAACTATTTTCTTTACAACAACATTTCATGGAAATGTATGACTTTCTTACTTTCTGAATTACCAGCCTTTGCAGATATCAGTGTTTTCGAAGAAATATCAAAATTTTGTATAGGTATATCTCCGGAACGAAGAGGAAATTAATTTTGCAGGTACACTTGAATCAATGTTCCTAATTATTCCACAAAATTTAGTTTAAATAAGTCAGGGTCAGAGCAAGATTTATTTTTTCTGGTATTTTAATGTGGAATAACACAGCAATAAATTTGAAGTGCTGTGTGAATACGAAATGAGTGGAATACCTTAGGAGAAAGTAATAGTGACTTTATTCAATAGCGTGTCACAATAATAGTACGACGGACGAGATCAAGTTGAATTTAGTAAAATGTATAGTAAAACATATGCAACGAACATTGCAACTAGTCTATTCGAATATTCTCCCAGAAAACTATTACTTGATACAATGATATTCAGTGACTTTGCTGACTTTATTTGGTCTGAATTTAGTAATACTTGAACTTTATAAGCAAATTCTGAGACATAAGCGTTAGAATCGTACACGAGAATTATGTAATGTTTATAAAAGAAAGAAAAATATTACATATACACCTACTTATTATTCTGTATGATATATTCACTGACTCACCATTATATTCTGTATTCACTTTGCAGATCTGTTAGATTCGAATTCAGCATCAAGAGAACGTTTTGGTGCTACACCATTATAATGAAATTCTTATTCTTATGTGTTAGCAGAAGAAATACGAGAACCATATTCTACAAGTACCAATTATTGCGACAGAACTAGGACTCCGGATTTGATAGAGCAGTAGAGTACCATGCATTCACTCAGCACAACCAATTCTTAGAGCGTTATAACATCGAGAAATATGTAATCATCGTTGCATAAAGGAATAATTAACTTATACCATTGAGCTTTAATACACTAATTCAAGATATTTGAAAAAAGTTGGTTACAGAATTTTCTTCTAATTATATGTGACTATTAGAATTTTCTTCTAATTATATTTGACATACAACATATTGATGTTGTAATAATAAACACAAATTTAAATTTCATCTTCATATCTCGCCGTAAGGAGTACGTCTTCAAATCAGGTCCAGAAGCTTTGAAAATCATGGACATTACCAGTTCAAACAACATCCTCTTGCATGCACCGATTTCAGTTAACTAGCTGTTGCATAATCCTTACACATTCTTCATACAATTTCTACTACATTACTGTTTAAATGTGAGATTTCGGTATTTATTATGCAGTCTTTGTAGCAGGAATCAATACCTGTAAAAGAAATAATCAAATGTAAAAAATATATATGTGAAATTCTAGGTAAACCATAACCATCATAATTATCCGCGCGTTTTCCTCACACATAGAAATTGGATGAAAATCTTTTATCTACGAATAAACCAACGGGTGGAAAACAGTTTCAGTGTAAGTTAATACACCAGGCTATTAAACTTCTTTTTGAGAATGTAGATATTTCTTTCTTGTTTACGCGTACTTGTCTAATAGTTGCTTTTAAAATTAACCAAATGAAGTTCTTAGTAAACTAATCCTCCAAGATTTCGGCGAATGTGAGGCTTGCTTTTCTTGCAGGCGCTCACTGCGTGCTTTGCGATTTCTATAAGTAGTCAATAGAAACTCTGTTACAGATAGGACACGTACATAAACAGTTGTTTCAATTGACAATTAGCCAAATCGCAAGAAAAGCAAGCAACGTACGCATTCAAGAAAAGCAGCCCTTAGGTTTAAACATCCACTTGGAATGCACGAGTTTAGCCTAAAAACATGGTCTAGCCTACGTCTACGTCTTTGCAATCGTCCGATAGAGATGTAGCACTTAGCTAAAATAGATTCTATTACATTCGTAATCTCTCCTACAAGAAATGGACCTTACTCTTTGAAATGTTACCCAGTAAGTGTTGAAAGAAGTAAAAAGGCTAAGTTAATGTCAAACAAAGACACACTGGAAAACCTTTTCAATGTTCTCAGTGTGACATTTCGAAATCTTTTGCAAATTTAACCACTATAAGTAACTTAAAAATTTCTTACAGTTTTGATCACAGTACTATATTCCCTGCAGTCGTTTCCGTCAAGTGTTGCTTCCACCAAGTGAGACAATGTAGAAGAAAAAAATATCACCCATAATTTTCCAACTATATTTTTTGTTCTCAGTTCATTCAAGATAATGGAGCTGTGTGATATTTCAATTTCTTTGCTTTTTATTAAAGTGTGAAACATGTATATGCAAAGCTAAATAAATACAACTTATCACATGAAAATTCATATAATGCCAGATTTTCAAATCGCCTATAATTTCCTCCAACAGGTTCTTCAAGGTAAGACTATTAAAGTATAATATGTAAATATTTTACACTTATTTCGAAATTTGGGAGTGTCAAGTACTGATTCGAATTGTATATACAATTAGCTCTCCTTTGCTTTCTCCAAATACATCACTTTACAATATTTCTCACGTTCTATTGCTGCAATGTTATTCACAAAGTGCAAGGTGAAATGAAAGAAACGAGAGTACAACGCATTAAATTGAAGCACACAGAAAAAGAACGTATGTTGTCCATCTTGATTTTACAGGAGAGCGTTTTTAAAGTTTATAATCAGCATTACGTATACCTGCATATCAAATCGACGCCTGGGGATTCGATAAAGATTTGATAAAGTTTGATAAGGATTTGATAAATTTTATTTGTAATAGGCGGACTATGCATATTCTCTCCTTGCACGATAGTGTGTTAAACTTTTCAAAGAGCAAATAGTCCGCCATTTTCCTGTGGTCTTCAATTGTATTGATCAATTTTTCAGTTTTTTAAATTTCTATAGCTTTTTTAACATGCAAGATGCACTGATTTTTCGAAGCTATTTACGAATAAAGTTGTAAGTGCAAATTTAAAAGTATTATTCTATGAATTGGTATGAACTATACATTGGTTTTGCTTCAGTTTAAGCACTCACCTTTTTCATTATTAATAAAGACTTCACGATCTACAGTGTACTTTATTTTCGAAAGAGTTGTCATACCTTGTAATACTTGAAAGTAACAATTATCATATATTGATATTAATGCAAGAGTTCAACTATTTTATTGACCCAGAGGAAATATATACTGGTGACTCTTCATTCATTTATAAACAAACATCATTATGATATTTCTCAACTTAAATATCTAATAATTATTGGTTGGTTAGAGATGTCCTGTTACTATAGTAGGCTTAACGCTGAATTGTAATATGGAAGCGTGGAACAATAATAGCCACAAACAAAACAACATTGAGAAAATCGAGAGCACGTTATAAGCTTGCCTCGATGTTGTGATACTGTCATTGGCAATGCAGTTTCTCAGTTTATTAATTTGTTCTGTACTCTATCTCTTGATGATATACCGCAATTAAAACCTTACATATGAATTTGGAATATTTTGAATCAATTAAGGAATGTATTATTTGCATAAAATATCATTCCAATGTGTAAAATTCTCTCTCTTCACCTTCCAATTCTCACATGTTAATTCCAGCTGAGATTTTAAGCAGTAAAAGAACAAGTTGATATCTCGAAAGTATTGCTAACAGTACTAGAATAAATCTCGAAGCCTCTTCTGGATTGAGCCAAAGTTAATTATATGTCATACATAAAATCAAATTCGAAGGATCTTCTACAAGAATTACAAAAGCTTTATTTCATAATACCAATGATCATTTAATGTGGGTGAAATCATGTTAGCTGGTAAACAAACTTATTATGAACCTGTCATTGGGAACGTCTAGTTCAATATTCCAATCGTCTATCTTTCGCAATCTATGTCATCACATGAGACACTATATTTAATTTCATTTTCAATAGTATACTCTGACGATTTACGTACTATTAAGGTAATTAAGTTGAGGAATTCAAACCAATGTACGTTTTTGATCTAGTTGTGTATTTATTCTCAAGCTCTTTTATTGGAGTTTTATGAAACTGTGCTAAATATCTTCTACAAAATTCGGCTGCAGAATTGAACTTTTCGTTATTTAAAAACACTATAACAAATGATATATATAAATACAGTAGCATTAATAATAATATCAACTTTTTAAAATGATTATCTGCGTTAGAGTCTTCTGAAATAAGACGACCCAGTGACTTCTTAATATGAAAAAATCTCATGACAAAAACGATTAGTCTTATGACAATCTCTTATAATTGTAGGTTATAATTATTCAGTATTCAATTTTCACATACTTTGCTCGTTACGAAAGGATCGGAAACTACATTGCTAAATTATTTCATAATTTGCAGCTTGAATGAATGTTTATATTTTAACCGTTATTATATTTGGAACTTTTAAATTACAAACTGCTTACCACTGAATGTAAGAAAAGAAACATCTAAGGAAACAGGAGAGAGTTTAATTCCCAAATAGTACATTTTAATGTGATTATTTTGTCATGAAACATAGACACTCACATGACAGAATCATGATACCACACAATTCGTCGATCACAAAATAACAATACATACCTTCACATTTCAGAGACAGATTACTGTATCTGGAACCAGGAGGGCAACGTGGTGAGAGGATACATATAAAACTACCATTGATATTGATACATTCCTCTCCGTAACGTAATGAACAGTTGTGTTGGTTCGTTATACATTCATTTATATCTAAAATTGAAGAAGAAGAGAAAACAACATGGAAACAAAAGAAGTTTTTAAAAGTATAAACACAATTCGAATTATCATATTGTTTATACTTTTATACATACTCTTAACCATGTAATTTTCATGGGTGAAGAAGTAGAGACTGCTATGTATTTGCTTGAAACAGTCTTGAACAGGAAATGTATTGAAGTTCACTTTTGTGTTTTCAAGTTCTCTATTTTAATTTCTCATTTCTTTCTATCTGAAACAGAACAAGTTTCAATGCAGATAAAATTGTGGATTTGAAATAGTACAAAATAACAAAATAGAAGGGAATAATAGAAAGTGAAACATTATATAGAAGAAAATGGAGGCTAAACTAGAGTATAGTTAAACTAGACTACTGAAGATGTTTACATATCTGTAATTAAGTCTAATTTAGAGCATTAATTATGTTGTGTGTGTGGTGAACGAAGTATCAAGAATTCGTATTAGGCTATAGTACAATTACTCAATTAATCATGGAGGAATGGGATCACACTCAATACTACTGACCATGGACTACGGGTGAAGAAATTGAACAAGATTTCCACAGACAATTTTGAAAACTAGTACTTTTATCTTTGTTTTGTGTACAAAAAAGCGATACAACTTGTTAGTCTCCTATTAACTTGCACGTTACCTCAGCAGCTTTCATTTCGTATTACAACTTCTTGGCCTCCAAACCTCTGTAAAAATCTCGGTTCTGTGGAAAATTTACATACAATGTTTTATTTATTGTTTGAGTTAAGTAAGATTTCACTTTATCCGAAATTGACATAACATATATTCGATGTCCAAAAATGCTAATAAAACACGATGAATAAATAATTGAGAAATTTTGGACAATTGCTGAATTCATTTCCTTTCTTCCCCTAAAATTTGCCTTGAGATTAAACACTACATAGTTTCTTTTTACTTACCCTTTATACGTTGTACTGTAGATCTTGCAACATCCCAATCTGATATACTATATAGGTTGCACAAAAGATTTTTAGAAGGAAGGTAAACTGCGAAAACTATCCAATGATAACAACGTAATAAAGAACTCGTGTATCTTACTGTCAGAGAGGTAGATGTGTTTTCATGTTTGCTATGCATCAAATTTTCATTTAATTATCGAATTATACAGCTCTAATCCAAGAGAAGGGGACTACCGAGAAACACGAAAACAAAATTTTTCAACTGTTAGAAAGTTCTGGGTTGACCTATATCGTAAAATGCTTGAACTCTGTGAAATATTTGAAGTCTATATGCGTAATAGTACTTCTAGAGAAACAATCATACAGGAGGATGGGTCAGAGAGATAGGAAAGCTTCTGAAATTTCATGCATGATAATGAATTTTTCGTGCGCTCCCCTCTAATTATTACAGATATACGAGTAAGAGCTCATCTCATTTTTCGTGCAATTGGTAATTTATGACTAATTGGAGCAAATATCATTTGATGAAATGCAAAGGGAGAAGTGATAATGAAAGTAATTGAAACTCAAATGAATTTTGCTATCTGAGAAAAGCATGTACGCAACCTTCCAGATGTAATAAATTCTAACCAAAACCAAACTTTATATATCGATTGAGTATCTACTAAAATCACTAGGTAATATTTCGTAGGTCTTGTTGTGCAATTATGAATATGTAAATGCTTCCCTACTTGGAGGGTGGTCTATAGTACGGAGAGTAGTAGAAACATTTCTGTGAATTGCTTCTGGAGTAAATGGTAATAGCGTTGACTTTGCGCACGAGAGATACATACTTTGGGTCCTGGTGTAAAGAATAAAGTTTTCTCTTTATTTATTTTTCTTTAGTATATGTGCTAAGGCTTTGTGGTTCCGATTTGCTAACATTTTAGTGTTTTGTAGATTTCTTTGCATTCTTCTTCTTTTTTGTTTCACTTATTTAAAATTTACATTACATAGTATATTTTGTTCGTTTACTTAAATAAAAAAAACATTAAGAAAATAAGAATAAATAAAAGTTACGAAACATACATTCCCTTTCCATACAAAATATTAGAGAACATTAAATATATATATATCTGCAAAATGGAAGAAGATATTAGAACGAGCATGCAGAAACAAAAGGCTACAAAACCCTAAGAAAACTTACATGTTAGTATCACATAGTGGAACAAAGACTCAGCACAAATACTAAAGAACAAAGTGTAAACGCCAATCCTCTATCTTTTACGCCAACAAGCAATGTACTAGAATAACGTCATAATAAGGCTACTATTACTCTCCGAACGTGAGTCCACCCCTCAAGTACCTTTTGAATCTTTGGCAACGAAGAACCTACAATAAATTATTTACGGGTTTTGATAGAGATTCTATGGATTACAACGGCCTGAGCCAAAGTTGTCTAAAGGCCTTAAAATTAAATTCAAATTCTCGATGCACAGAAGGTTTCGATCAGGATTTATTACATCCGGAAGGATGTGTATTAGTATCTAATAACTTCCCTTGTTTTTGTGTTGTTATTTTCTATACTTTTAGTTTTCTTTTCTTTCACTTTATTTTCATAACTGTGAATATTATTGTACAGTATTATTATTGCATGAAGAATATTAAAAATATGATTTATCACAATACAGCTTGGAGTGTGATAGTTTAGTATTTAAGATCCACTGAAAATCTGTTAACTAGAAGTGTATAGTAACGTGTATCTCACTGCCATGTCCAAGTGTGCACAATAGAGGAGACATTACACTTGAATCTATGAGGTTTACTGGAACATTTTAATTTATTTTAAGGCCTTTAGGCAACTATGGCTCAGGCCGTATGGATGATGATGGGATGAATTGGTGAAATGAAGAAAGTGGGAGGAAACGGGAGCACTCCGAGAAAACCCACGCACACGGTGTTTGCCTACCACAAAGCCCACATGGCATGAGCAGGGATCGATCCGATGACCCCTAGCACCAGAGGTGGGCACTCTACCAACTGAGCCGCCGTGGCCCCTGTGATATCTCGAGAAACCTACACCTACTTTAGGCTACTGATTGTAACCAATTAGAAGGTATGACTATCACTGAGGAGTTCTACATAATAGGAGCTATGCCAGTAAAGCCCATTTTTTTTAAGGATATGACATTTTGTTTCTTCTCTAGGACCCTGATGGTAAATCTGGGAAGTTCATTTACATGTTTAGATGTTTTTCTAGTTTAGGACAGGCATTTGAATCAGCTGCTGTGAGAAGTTATAACCATGGCACAGGGGATTAGAAGTACTTTAACTTCAATTAGTTTCATAAAATAACTAAGGGCGGAAGTATTGACGAGTCGCTGATACTGCCATAAGAACATAAGTGACTGAACGTGTACATTTACTTAAATTTAATTGTCAGCTTTCATCTGACCTTTATATCGCGGGCGTGTATGTGTGTGTGTGTGTGTGTGTGAGAGAGAGAGAGAGAGAGTATATGTGTGTGTTGTTAAACGTGGATAAAACACTATCCAGATGTTTTCGTTCAGTCGTATGATACATACCGAAAATAAATTGATTTCTTTTCATACCGAAAATAAATTGTTGTCATTGTCTGTAGAAAGTAGAACATTTTTGCCCGTGGGAACACTGGAAAGAGCCTCAGTGCGCACAAGTTAATTTAAACATTGAGAAAATCGGCAATTATTAGTCACTTTGACGTTTTATTCCCCGTTTCGTTGAATAAGACGTCGGAAAGGGAGACATTTACAAGTTTTCTCAACGTTAAATCAACATTGCCCTACTAGGGAATTTTACATCAAAGAAAATGATACATTTTTACTTGTCAGTGAGTATATCCTGCACGAAGGAAATGGTTGATAGACTTAGAGGTGTATGACCCTACATTAAAAACTTGATTTAAGAAGAAACACGAGATTTGTATTTGGCCAAAAGCAGCTTTACAAAGGGTTTAAAGTGTGTATACTTGTTTAATGATCAATACTGAAAAGACATTAGTAGTGTCCTGTAGAAAACGAATCAAAGAACACTCTATTAGTGTATGTTCCCTTGAGTACGATTTTATTCAACACAAAGTAGAAAACGATGGTCTTAAAGGTGAAAACATTGTTCTAATTCAAACGCTGCAGGAGGACAAAACAAAACTTTACTCGTGATATTCTGTAGTTAGCTTGTAATGAAACTAAATGTTACACTCTATTTATACATGTTTTGCTATACAGATTACTTGTATAACCGATGTTCTCGGAACATTTTTGTGTTACAAAAACTACGAAAGTAAGAAAAATACATACAATTCATAAGAACGCGGAGAAACATATATACGTTCTCCTCCTCTTACAGTAGAGCATAGGGTACCATTTATTAAAAACTTGATAAAAAGGTTTCAAATTGTAACGAAGCATAAGGTTGCAAGTATTAAGCATGATTTTCACATTCAATCTTCGTAAAACTGGTCCAAACCTACAGGAAATCATTTATCTGAAGATAGCTTTAAAGATTCATATAATAATTTTAATTGTTATGAGGAAAAATAACTTTGACATGAATATTTGTAATGTGATTAGGAATCAAACCTTTTCAACTGTACCTTGAAAGGGAAACGGAAGTACGTAGTTTGTTCTGATATTTGAATTCGGACTATATTGCTTGGATTTGATTCCTACATCTCGAGATGGGAATGCGGAAGGAGCTGGTGAAGGACTGATGAATACTTTCTGATGTTTGATTTAAAAATAAAACATTTCCTATAATACAATATTTAGTTGTATTTAGTTATCTGTAATATAAAATTATGTATTATTTTTCCTCCTTCTCCAGGTACGTTTCAATTGAGCAACATGAACATGTTACATTTATATCTAAAACGTGCTCACAAATCGTCATTCTCTGTAAAAGAGGTCTGTAAATATCCAATATTCCAAGAAAGGAGTATATGAAAATTGTTTTTAAACAACCATACTTCTAACAAAATTTAAAGTTTATAGAAACAATACCTCATTTTCAACCAAAATTAACTTAGAGCGAAATATATACTCGTACCACGGGCGCCCATCTTGTGGTTTTCAGAGGGGACAAGGATAAAGTGACAGTTTTTCTATGATTTACTAAAAGTTATCAACAGGATAACCACGACAATATTTGCTAAATTAAGGGCGCAAAAAGAACCTTGTCATGAAGTGCATTAAACATACCTTAAAGTATACTGGAAATTGATTGGAAATGCTTAAAAGAGTATAATAATGTTAATTACTTAGTATAGTAAATTTTAAGATATTATTTATGAAATATTTGTCAAATATGTCCCCTGCAAAAGAAACTCTATCCCAAAGTATCCGTGCTGCTTTACTAAAGACGCTATTACGAAACTCAAGGTTAAAATAATTTATCATATAAAGTCTATACATACAAAAATGAAAATTCAAAACCCCACTATCAGGAATTATTAATCATTTGAAGGCAGTTATCTCAACTAAACAACATAGCATTGTTTCACAAAAATCCACGGTAACGAACCTTACAATTGTTACAGATTTTATTGAAAACTCTTTGGACAAAGGAAATCAAGTCGATGCGATTTATATTGACTTTGGAAAGGCCTTTGACAGACTTAATCACAATGTATTACTAAATAAATTTAATCACCATCACTTCTCTCTATCTTTGATTAGATTCATGTGCTCTTATCTAACTAAAAGAAGACAGTCTGTTATATTTAAGGAACACAAATTTGATGAATATACAGCACTGTCATGAGTCCAGCAAGACTCGAATCTCGGACCGTTGTTATTCCTCTTGTTTATTAATGACCTACCGCAATTCTTACCAGATAATAAAAAAGTGTTATTTCCGGATGACCTCAAATATATGCTAAAATTAATTCCATGAAGATGCCATAAGACTACAGCATAGTTTGGGAAACTTTACTAACTGATGTGTTATCAATCAACTTGCAATTAATACGAAGTTTTATCATTCAGTACAAATAAAACAATTTATAGATTTAATTGTTAAATTCATAAGTAGGGCCGACGTAGTTAAAAAATCTTGGTGTCACGTTTCATATGAAATTAACGTTTAACAGCCACATAAAAATATTACAAATGAAGCTTTCAAAATTCTAGCATTTGTAAT
>JAGDQP010037746.1:0-18480 GCA_022664845.1 Lepisma saccharinum
AAAATAGTATAACTTCAGGCGTAATTATACATATTTAATATACATTTCATGCCCAGACACACCTTGGACCCCGCCCGGAAGTCCTTGGACCCCTCCCAAAACCAAATTCTGGATACGTACCTGACTATGATAGTTTTTATTCATACGAAATTTGAGAGTTTACTCACGAAACAGACCATGCTCATCTCACTCACGAACAACGTGAGCAGAGCCAAGACTCCGTTTTATTCATAAGGCCCAGTATTCAATTGTTACTTTCATGTGTATTTATATACCGTATTTTAAAACCACATTTTAATTTTTCTTTTTAATACGGACTTCTTTATCCTAATATAAATGTTAGCCTGCAACGATCTGTCGTTTGACTAGTTGCAGAACACTTTAGGATTTGGGTCACAAAATATTAGCTTGAGAAACAGTATTCGAACAGCGAAATAACTCGAAAAAAATAATGATAAAAAAAACTTTGTAAAGACATTTTCTTAAACAATTCGTACTAATTTGATTATGCATGACTAAAAAGTAAAAATGGGGCGCGCCAATTCAATAATGTATAAAGTGATTAGGGGCGCGCCCCATATTTTCTTTTTAGTCATGCATAATCAAATTAGTACGAATTGTTTAAGAAAAGAATGTATTTTAAAATTTTAAAAGTTTTTTTTTTATTATTATTTCTTGTACTCTGCTGTCCTCCACTGGTTAAAATGATCTGGTAATCCTGGACAGTAGAATGGAACGGATAAAATCAAATCTGTGTAACTATTTTCTGATAGATTAAAATAAAAGTTGAATTTAACCTTCTTGGATAGGCCTGCGAAAGCTTTTTCCTGAAAAATAAATTCTTGAGGGGGAACAAGAACTTTGAAATTTTCGTTATTGTAAATTTTGTATTATTGTTACATGAAGAAATTTGTATAAATTTGTTTGTGTTGCTTTCTCAACGTGAAACTACACTTTGGGTTTACATTTAAAACGTATAAACATTAACCATGAACTCTACAAATGCCACCCTTATCACTCATTCAGGTAGCGCATGCGCAGGAAGGCACGAGTCTTCTGACAAAGTAGGGGTGACAGTTGGAGAGTTAATTGTTAATGTCTACACGTTTTAAATGTAAACCCAAAGCGTAGTTTCACGTTGAGGAAATAACACAAACAAATTTGTACAGGGATAGGGCAGCGGACAGGATTTGCCAAAGAAAAGTTAACTAAGGCTTATTTTTAAGGTACCATACCGTCATTAGTCTGGTATGACTGAGAAAAATAATAGAAGAATCTATCAATTACTATTTTATTCACCTTTTCTATGTATGTAGAAGAATCACGCTGTTTGAAATAGCGACTAGGAAATTGATGCGATGACAAACCAGGCTTCTTTTCCACGAATTACTCTTTCAGTCTTTAAATTTTAGTAGACTTTGATTTCCAACAAGAATTAGTGCTACGTCCTACGTGTGAAATTTTAACTTGTTTGTGTCTGTTAAATAATGTATATTTGATACTTCGAAAAGGCATTGATAATGCAAAAGTGTGTTGCTTTTCACATGCTTAAATTATTTGAATAAAATGATGATTATTTAAAAAATTTAGTGCGTCTTCCAAAAAAACAATTAATTTATTTAAAAAAAGTAATTTTGTTTCTCACTTTTTGAAACTGCTTAACGATGGAGATCACTCCCGCCATCTTGGTATGACCTTTCCATTGATTTACACGGGAATTGTTTTACTCATTTTATGCCTCTCGGAAGTAGGATATTCAAGTTCCGCTTTCACAAAATTTGTCTTGGTGCTTATTTTGACTCTTGTATAGTTTTGGTTTGTGAAGTTTCTTCAAATACATAACTAAAATATATTATTAATAGTTTGCTATATAAATCACAATATGTTAACGGGAAATTATACTGTTCGTGTGTAAAATGTTGCATTTCTATTAAACAGCATGAGTAAAAGAGAACATGACGATAAACTGGGCGAAAACAGAAGTTAAAAGTATGCTCCTGAAAGATATAAGACGAGTAAAACAATTCCCATGTAAATCAACGGAAAGTGAGTACCAAGATGGCGGGGGTGATCTACGCCGTTAACGATTGTTTCTTAAAATCATCTTTAAAACTTAGCAACATTGTGAATCACGTGTATCATTTGGATTGCATATCTCTCAAATTAAATTTGAATTTGAATTTTATTTATGGCCGTCAGGCATCTAACAAGCGGAGGAAAGGACTCGGGAATTTATCGGCCAGTGCCTATGTTGAAGGTACGATCTCGTCATTTGTCTGGTGTTACTGAGGAAGAAACCTGGAAAAACCTTAATTAGGATGGTCGACAGCTGGGATCGAACCCACGATCTCCTGAATGCTTCGTCAACGTTCTACCACTGAGCTACGGCGGCTCGGTGCATATCTCTCAAAGGTTGAATTGTGGGATCGAACCGGGGCTACCCCCCGCACCAGAGGCAATTGTTCTACCACTGAGCCACCGCACGCGGTTGACCATCCTGGCTGAGGTTTTCCTCAGTTTCACCAGGTGAAATAAAGGCCCTGGCCGACACCTAGCCCATCCCGGCCTGAGTCAAAAGGCCATAAATAAATTCAAAACTAAAAATGCACACTTATGGTGATGTTTTGCGGACAAACTTCTTTCAGGCATTTGTTAATTTTTTTCACTGTAAAGAATCTCAAAGCAGGGTGAACTTTCTGAATTGTCTTAATACTTATTACATACGGAGGAATGGAAAGCAGTTTTCGTTTATAAATTTTATATTCCTATTCGAAATTAAACCAACTACGTCTGGAAATTATTATTATTATTGTTGTGTTGTTTTTTTACAGATCTTTGTTTTGGCAGTTTTGGCCATCATCGTAGCTGTCCAAGGAATTGGCTACGGTAAGTTCATAATAATTGTAATTTATATTTCGGGAAAGGACGTTAGGATAAAAATCCCATTGGTTTACGTTCTCGTGGAATAATATTTGTATTTAGTTCCACAGACAATGTTTCCTATGTCATTAGGCTACTTCAAGAAACTGAAAAAAATAAAGTTGGAAAAGGGATAAGGCAAGAAGATTCAATCTCGCCAAAACTATTTTCTGCGGTCCTGGAAAGAGTGTTCCAAAATTTAAACTGGGATGAACTGGGAGGAATTAAAATCAATGGCGAATCTCTTAATCACCTACGGTTCGCTGATGATATAGTCCTGTTTGTTTCAAGTGCAGAAGAACTACAAACCAGAAAAAAAAAGTGCTAAGCAATGAGAGTTCGAAAGGAGGCCTTAAACATGAATTTAAGTACGGTAACGCTAAAGTAATTGGTAAGATTAACGGAGAGACAATATGCATAGTTGATGAGTATGTTTACCTAGGTCAAATCAAAACATCGAATGCCATGTTGATGGATGAAATAAACAGAAGATGTAAAATGGCGTGGAGTCCGTTTGGAAGACTACACTTTATTTTCCAAAGCGAGCTATCAACGTGTCTTAGGCGTAAGATTTATAATCAATGTGTCTTACGTGTAATGTTGTATGGCTGTGAAACTGGAACATTGAATGGGCAAACGACTCAAAGATTGACAGTTACACAAGAGCGATGGAGAGATGCATGCTAGGAATAACCAGGAGGGACAGGAAGACAAGTGAATGGATTCGCGCACAAACAAAGGTAGAGGATGTAATCAAGACTGCGCAGAAGCTGAAGTGGAAATGGGCCGGTCACATAGCTAGACGAACAGATGGAAGGTGGACGACAAATGTACTACAGTGGATTCCTAGAGAAAAGAAACGACCGAGATGACGTCCAAATGCAAGATGGGTAGATGAAATCAAGCGTTTTTCAGGAGCTACGTGGATGAGGATATCAGCAAACCGAGGTATGTGGAAATAAAAGGGGGAGGCCTTCATCTAGCAATGGATAGAAAACGGCTGAATATGATGATGATAATGACAGTTTGTCCATGAAATAAAGCGCGAACTTCGGGAGGCGATTATTCACACCAAAACAAGAAAACAAAGTCCATTTGAAGAAATTACGAAAAATGCGTAATTACAGAGATACAGGAGTTCTAAGTTAAGGCGGCAACGCCAGAAATGATGTCATATCTGGACCAATAATGACGTAAGCTTTGTCGGTGTAGTAAATCACAATTGAAGTATTACCCAATATACCTGTTTAAGTTATATGATTGGCAAATGCAGCTTATGAAGGAATTCCTATGCATGCCTTATTAAACGTGTGTATGCGACTCTCCCTCAGTCATAAACATCGCTCAAGTTTACATAGATGTGTTGCGTTCTACTTCGACTGTGACTTGCTAAACCGACACCGCTTACGTCATTACATGTCGAGAAATGACGTCATTTGTGAATGCCGACTTAGCTGTGAGCGCCTGCAACTGAAACTGCCTCGAAATTTCTTCGAAGCAACTTTTTTCTGGTTTTGTTGTAAGCAATCACCTTCCTCGAATCCATGAACCATCGGTTACTATTTCCTGACATGCGTTAACGGTGTAGACTGTAGAGGTTGTCAACTCTACGACCTCGTACTAAAGGCAGACATTCAAGATGACGTCCACTGTCTATCTCTGAACCTTGCCGATGTGATTCATCTTCAGCCTCCGGGTGATAATGGTGAAACTGCTTCCCTTCACCATGATATTTTTGATCTGGGTTATCTTCCCCAAGCAAGGCAGCAGTAGTGATTTTGGTCCGCTCCGGAATATTTCCGGTACCTGCCATATCTGGTCGGCATTCCCCTATCCGCTACTGGGGAGGCACCTTGTGGGAGACCAGTAACTTCAACCCGGTAATTTCAAACAACAATGAAATAAATCAATAAATATTTTAGGTTTTGTTAAATCAAATTTTAATAGAAGCTAACCAGAAATAATAAGTTATTTTCATTAACTGAGATTTGAAGAAAGTGTAATACGTAAGTTATGGGCAACTACTACCAGGGGAGTACTGGCCAGGCCGGGAACCAGGGAATTCGAGGATGGGCCACCGCCGGCCCTTTTGTGGTGGAAGCGTAATGTTACCCAATAAAGAAGACCACTTAATCCACTTTTGCTACTACTAGTAGCGTGAGAGTCTTGCCTGTCTTCCAAATTTAACAATTTTGACGCACAAGACTTGTTATGACCAGCATAAAGAGAGTGGTGAAGCTATAATCTCAGCAGACCGAGTGTAGGGCCTTCAAATTGCAGAAAGGGACCGTGTAAAGTTTAATGGCAAGTGCTTTAATGCATTCATATTCTTTTAAGGCACTATATTTACTTAATACTTTGTATTTTGAGGCCTGATTAGTATCTTTTTTTTGGGTCCAAACCATAAAGGGATTGAAGAGCCTTGAACGATGATTTTGGGCACAACGCCCACTACCACGAGGGCTCTTTGGTTACCAATTGGTAGGCCCTTTCTTTGGTTTCCCGGGTGTGCCCTTTGGGTACCAGTCCGCCCCTGGCTACTAAAAGTAAAGCTATCTCCTGTGCGTGAACGGCGCATGGGGAATGTGGAGGTAGCGCTCCACATATTCACGTCCTACGGTACAAAATGAGGTGGGGCGGTCAATCCCAATCTCTACCGCCGTTAACTTCCCAAGGTGCCCAGGAGTACCAAGAACACTCTGGTACTCAATTTGATAGGAGGCTCACGCGCCTCAGGGCGCCAAACATGGGAACACTACGAGAAAAGTCTCCAGTGTCCTGGACTACTACCAATAAAGTAGTTGTTGTAGATGTAGCAGTTATAGTAGAAGTTGTTGTTGTTGTGTTAATTGTAGTTGTAGATGAAGTAATGGTTATTGTAGTAGTAGTAGAAGAATTGTTAGAGTTGCCAACCTATTTTATTAGCCCCGCACCAACTGGTGGGAAAATCATCTAGTTGTTTAAAATCTTAAAAAGCCGAAAAATTAAATTATTAAAAAGACTATAGTATGGGGTTGTCCTAGTTAGTATAAATGTATGTAAAATTAAGGTTTATATTATTTGTGTATCTCCGCCAGGTGGCATCAGTAGCTACGGCTACGGAATCACCCACGGAGCCTACCCAGGCATCTACGGACTCCACGGCTACGGATTGGCCTCCGGATACGGATTCCCCTACGGCTACGGAGGTTTCGGCAGCATCGGCGGCGGAATCGTAGGCGGACCTGTTGGCAGAAAGTGAGCCATGCGCCTACGGCGACATCTGTTGTTTGTTTTCACATATATATTTGACTAAGCAATGCATGAATAAAGCATTAGAAAAATATTCCTTTTTACTTTTTATCCTTTTCACCTACATAACCTTCTATTTGAAGACAGAAACAATTGAAAGCACAAATACGAGCAGACGTTGCATACGTATAGCGACTGCAGTTGTTAAAGACAAAGCTTTTAACGACTCTTCCCGCCAAGATTTTGCTCCTCTTATTTGTGCTTTGTCCGTCTGTCTGTTTATTTGTAATGCACGGTGAGCTAAAATTCATCACACTGAAGTACTCCATTGCATTACAACGGAAATTAGTATCGGAAGCCAGGCATAGCAGGAAACGATTTAACGAATTTGTCCACTTTGAGCTTCGAGACGGGCGTAAGCGATAGCACTGTTACCGCTCATAAAATTCATTTTATCTTACCCACTTTTAGGTTAATTCAAAAGGGAATGAAAACTTCGGTTCTAACTCTGTTTTTGTGACGCTTTTTGTCGGTGTGTGGCAGGATCTTTAGTTTATGTTTAATTTTTGCAATTTACGTGAACATTATTTCTGTATCTGAAAGCCAAAACCGCGTAAGTCACAAACGAAGCTACTTCCTTTCACATGGAAACTAAATGGACAAACTATACAATATAATGACATTATTTAAGTTATTTACAACAAGAATCTTGCAAGCATTACATGAGGATTTGCGAATACTGTACAAAATTTTGAGTTAGTTTAGCCAATATTAAATTGAACCGAAAATTGACAAACAAGTTTAAATGTTTCGTTTGTGTTTCTATATTGTAGAAGACTAAGACAACAATTATTATTTATGTATGTAGTAAATAAAATATTTTTATATTTTGTACAAAACTTGCTGAGAAAATAAAAGAATGCAAAAATCCACTGTAAATTAACCCAACACAATTGAACGGATATGATTCAGCATAAATCTGTTTTTCTCATTTGAAATTATCCCAGATCCAGGAAAGTAACCGTCATTCGAGATCCACAAATACCTAGCCTAATTTGTGGCTCATATTTGCACATAACTATAAACAATTTGTTGACTTTAACGTTGTTTTTTTTTTTCACGGACTTTGTGTACATACCTGCAAATAATTGCGTGTTTCTTGCAAAATCTATGGCAATATAAGTATGCAAACTTATAACCTTTTGATCCAAGACCGATTTCGACGAAACTCCCTTTCCAGTTCTTGCCCACATATTTCAATCTTTATTAAGTTGGAAGTGCACGTTTTCTCTCAAGAATTCGTTATTAATAAAATGAGAGGAAACGTGCACTTCCAACTTAATAAAGATTGAAGTATGTGGGAAAGAATTTCAAAGGGAGTTTCATCAAAATCGAGTCTTCGATCAAAAGGTTATAAATTTGCATTTGAGAGGAATTAAAAGATAAAGACTTTGCAAGAGAGATTAGTTACATGGAATTTCGTAAGTTATAGGTGTAGTTGGTAGATCGTCGGATGATCGATGAAGGATGCGCATACTTTGAAGTTCGGATTCTAAAAAAAATGTGCCATTATTGTGAAACAGAATTAGGAGTGAAGTGTGAGCGACAATATTTATGTGTGAGGTAAACCGAATTTTACTTTTCCCCTAAAAAAAATCTTCATTTCGCCTCATTCTGTCATCTACAACAGAAGGCTGTTTACTTTATAGCTGAAATTACTGTCCAATATGAAAATAAAACTAATATTCTACATTATTCGTTCATCCTCCAATCACACACACACAAAAGAAATGAAAATACTAGTGAAAGATTTTGAAATGTATCTGTAGAATTTTTTTTCAGTGATGTGTATTTTCTTTTATTTTCTTGTATTTACCGTACAACACACAGGCGTTGAACCTTGACGACCTTCTGTTCCTCCACTAGTGACGTCACAAGCCACATAGAAAGTTTGATGCCATCTCGTCTAAATTGCATTATTCGCTTTGCCTCATATATTTGCCCCCCTCGCTTCCTCTAAATGAATAAATGAAATTCTAATTCCTGTTTATTTAAAGGCACGAGACATTAATTCTTGTGTGAACAGCAACAGAAATGTGATCGTTCAGCTGAGTCGTGGAGGATGCCAAGAGATACAGAAGTTGGTCGTGTAGATAAGTGGTACAACAGTCGCCCAGTGAGTGGAAGACCTTGTGCTATTTCTTATGGTTAGTTCAGTGCATTATGTGCATAATTTAAATTAACACACCTTTATTACATGTTCAAAGATGTTGTTAATTGATGTGCTCTGTGACAGAAGATAAGATAAGTACAGTGAACTGGTTCAAAGCCTAAGATCATAACATAGAAATCTGGACATATGACTTGAAAGCAAACAAATGAAATGCTACTACGTTAAATGGATTCTTTTCCGGTGACGATTCAATGGCGATATTCTTAAGCCTCGTTTGACTTAAAAATAAGAATGGTTTTTGATAGTTGTACTTTTGGAGAAATGAAGTACTGAATCGGTAATTGAGAATACAAATGTATTTGGGTAAATATGCATGATACATCTATCTATTGTGTAGTACATATATTTGAATATGATGCTATGTGGAAAAGCGACATTGTTGTGTACATTGTTTAATATTTATTGCATATGAGATTTGTGATTCATGAAGGAACATTTATTGAAGGCAATGCTTCAGGCTCAATCCAAGTGGGGTTTCCCGCCTTTTTCGTTTTACGTCAATTATTCAAATTTCAGTAGAGGAAAACACAAATCAACTTTCACAGAGCAAAGTTCGTTTCGCCCTTCAATAATGAGTACAATTAATTTTAACAAAATATTAATAGTAAACTCAGGATTGTGTGCAGTAACTTTTGGGACAGAATAATGTCCCAATATTGTCTGCACACAATCCTGCAGTTACTACTAGCAATTAATTAAAACTAATTGTACTCATTATTGAAGGAGGAAACGAACTTTGTTCTGTGAAAGTTGATTTGTGTTTTCTTGTACTGAAATTTAAATAATTGACGTAAAACGATAAAGGCGGGAACCCCCACTTGGATTGAGCCTTAAATTAAATACAAGTTCTATATCTAAAGCAGCCACTATTCATTTAAGGTTTAAGCTAAAGCAATTATCTGATTAACGTATACAGATTGGAAACTAACTTAATGAATACAGGTCGACAGATTGTGAGTATCTTATCTAATGAACCCACTACGCGTATTAAATGAGTATATTACAATTTAGAGAAATAAATGATAAACTTATTACTAATAAAAGCAATCACATTACCCTGTCTGCACAAAAAGAACTGTCAGCTTCATACAAGATCTTTACTTTTTGTTGGTCCGACTGTATCTTCCGTGGCCCTTATTTTGAGTATAATTGAATCGTATATTGATAAAAGGATTTAGTCCACAATCTGGCTATTTTTAGTTTTACAGTGTTTTAGAAGATATTTGCACGTATTGCATTAAAATGAAATGAGAAAATCAATTACCTTACATTTTAGAGTGATCTGAAAACTTTTGAGAGGGCATCAGTCAAGAACTGATCCATAAGCACACGAGCTCATCCACCATCAAGGGCAAGAAATTAAGAATTTGAAAAAAAAATGTTATGTGCCTACTTACAATGCTATGATAATATTATAAAGTCGACTGTGCACAACGAATACTCAGACAATGACTTAAGTTACCGTCACGTTATGATTTTTGTCTCATTGAAAAATCAGTTTCAAAGTTTAGAAGAATCTAATTGATTATGTATGGAAACAACATTATGTTAGCTTAGAAACGATAAATCAGTGTAAATAGAAGGAAACAAATGGCAAATAAAGGGAAATAAATGTGATATCTGTACTTTTTCTTCATTTTTTTTTCAAAGGGGCATCAGTCCACAACTTTTACTGACCAATAACATATTCACACATTGCAATGGCAATACAATATCATAGCTCAGGATCTGTTTTTAACCGTCAAACCTGCTAACTTCCAAAGAAATAATCCCACATTTCATTATATTCCATTTTGAAACTTTTTTTTTTCTCAATTTGCTAAAAACTTGTACGATAGACCTCATAATAGATTGACTTTTCACGCTTCCCCTTTTTCTGGCTGTGCAAAATCTAACGAGTTTTTGTAAGGAGCACATGATTTTGAATCTATCCGCTAGGTTGCTCTTGCATCGATCACATAATAGAATATGAGGTCGATGCCAGTGCAACCTAGCAGATGGATTCAAAATCATGTGCTCCTGTACAAAAACCCATTAGTTCTAGCACAGCCCGAAATGGGGAAGCGTGCTAAGTCTATTTATTATGAGGTCTATGCTTGTACTCCTGGACTTATGCCCTTTTAAAAATATACGAATCAATTATGGTTTAGAATAAAAAGTTACAAAGTAAACTAGGTTTTATAACAAGAACAAAAAGAAGAGTTCTTCTGATAATTTTGCTAAAGATTTTCTCCTCTTTATTCAAAGACAATGAAGTACATGAGTAAGAAATATTCACAAGCAAAACTACGCATAAATTTTTCTTGATCTCTACATAATATAGTATTTATTTGTACATGTGGGGAAAATTCAGACTTTTATTATTCACAACAGGAAATGTCGATATTTTACAAGAAAGAAATCGAAGTACTTCCATTTACAACACAAATTACATAGATTTATACAACCTTTGGATAGCATGTCAAAAATCGTAGTATCAACTACCAATACACATACGCGTCTTAATACGTGAAATGTGTTATAAATATATCTCGTAAAGAGAGCTTTTGGATTAAGGCACTCGGGTCTTTTAGTACAGTAAAACCTGCGTTTGTTGATTAGTAAACAACTTTTACATGTACTTAAGTTACAGGTTATGGTTAGGAACAAGGTATTGTGGAAACCAGAATTTAGTTTTAACAGTCACTAACAATTATAGAGAATATAAAATGTAAGTACATACTGAATATCTATCAAAAGATTTTCTTTTTGTTTTCATGGCGCAGTTTCACTAAAATATTAACGTTACTGCAAAATAAATCTATGTAGCCAGTTATTACTCGTTTCAGAAACGAATGTCGCTGTGTTGAGTGGCCAAAAACGGAACTAAATGGTTAAATGTAGTCAACGCAAATGTGACAACCAATGTTGCAAATTCAGTAGCTTTATAGGGAATATGGTACGTTGCTTTGGTTAAACAAATTCAATAAAAATAGATTTCCAGACGCCAACATTTAGTTGTTTATTTTGCAATAACTTGCTGTATGTAACATAACAGTGGTTCGCAATGACTAAGTAGTTTTGAAATATACGACTGTCTTTCTCTCACATCTCTTAGTTATTTCATTTCTATCTTTTCTATTGGGAAAACAAAAAAATGTATGCGAGTATTTAGTGTGGTAAGTGTAGTGAAATGTATTTATTTCTATGTCCTATTCCAAATAGTTTATTGCTATTGTATTACTATTGATACTGACGTGTAGGAAGCCTTGTATTAATCCGAGTCTTAACATATATATTTCAAGTAATTTCAATCCCTCCTTCAATAGCTTAAATATTAATAAAACACCCCGTGTATGAAAGACACTACCGCACTGTTGTTTTAGACTTCATGAATACGTTATTCGGGTAAGTTTTGGAACCTGACGCTTTACGTTAGATTGTTTTGAATATTGTACGTTGGCAACACTCGCCCTCTCTCACACAGCAACTGCATGTCTTACTATTGCATATTTACAGCACGTCTTCTAAAGACAGGCACCCCCTTCTGAAACTGATATTATCTGGCTGGTTTTCCAGTAACAGCCTCAACATTGTTAACATAGTGTACAGTCATGGTACTTATCAGCGAGAGGTAAGCTACACTTCTAAATACTTTAGCTTCATAAATTTGAAGACTACTCATAGTACATGTCTGTGAATAATTTTAGTGTATTTTTTTCAACTTCTTTGTAGGCATTTCGCTATATTGGCCTTTTTGAATGTTCATGTTCTTCCCTGGTATTTCTTTTCGTTCGGTAATCAAGTTCATATTTGAAAGCAGAGTTGATAATTTTGTCGTTTTTACTAGTTAAATCCATTTTGTATCTATTTTGAATACTCGAATATTCGGTACGAATACTTATTACCTATTGTAGAAGATCAATAGAGTACAGAAAGTGAAAGATCTTAACGGTCTGTACGATTCGCAAATTATATTAAAAACAACTATACTTTGTTATCAATCGAACACACAAAAATATGGATTAAATTCTGCGTTTATCAAAAGAATTTCAGAGCCCAAAGCCACTTATTATGCTTTCTTTATATGTCTGATGAAACCTGAATATGATTCTAGAATATGATCTCCAAATTTGGAAATACAAAAGCCTACAATACAAAAAGCCTAATCCAAATGTCTTAGACCTAAACACAGATGAAAATATATCCTCACTTTGACACATATCGTTCCTTGTATTATATAAACAAAAGCAGTTTCTACGTTCAGTTGAATTTTCGTTAACCAATATAAAGGAATTGTTAACGTGACAAGAATTTTGTTAATACAATAGTCGGGGGTAGAGATTGCGTATCTCACTAAACACATTTCATCCAAAAGTATGAACTAACAATAACAATTGACAATAAGATGTATTTTGATGCGCTATTATTAAAATCAAATGAACAATAACATTATGGTAAACTTATAAACATAGTCAACATCACAGGTTTTACTGTAATAGAATTTAGTTCCATTAAGAAGTTGAGATAAAGCAGAGTCCAGAATTTCTTCAAATTTAGAACAACAGAGATGCTAATTCTTTCGCGGAAATTCAGTTGGTACAATCAAGTTTGACCCAGCCACGGTTACCTCCATTTAAGTTAATTTTTAATCAATTGTACATCTTATCACAAGTATTACAACCATTATTTATAATTGAATCGTATTTTTTAAAAAAAGGTCATCAGTTAACCATACAGTTATAGCAACACGTATTGGTATTAAAATGCAATGAATAAATCAATTGCTCTAAGTTCTATAGTGAACTTCACAAAAGAGCATAAGTCAAGGACGCATCCATAAGAACACTAGCTTATATATTGGGAAAGTTTTTCATCAAGTGTAATAAAATTAAGGATTTGGAAAAAATTAAAGAGTTAGGACTGCTTTTCTTTAAAGCGTGCGTTGCTTGCGATTTGGGTAAGTAGCCAATTGAAACATGTGTTACATGTACAACACGCAATAAAACACGTTTCTCAATTGGCTACTCATCCAAATCGCAAGCAACGCACGCTTTAAAGAAAAGTAGTCTGTATGTGCTGATGAGTACTTAGATAACTAAATACTGATTTTCATGAAAGCTTGCGTTGTTTGCGATTTTGGGTGAGGAGCCAATTGAAACACGTGTTTTATTGTAAGGTAAGTGTAACACGTGTTTCAATTGGCTATTCACTCAAATCGCAAGCAATGCAAGCTTTCATGAAAATCAGCCCTAAGATAAGGTTTGAACGTGGCTTGTGAACAACGAAAACCAAGAAGATGACTAAACTTACTGTCAGATAATGATTTTTGTTTCAACGATAAATCAGTGTTAAAAACTTTAGAAGAATCTGACTGATAATGTATGTAGTCAACATTATGTTACGTTAGAAACTTAAATGAATGGAAAATAAAATAAATGTGGTTTCTGTACCTTTATTTCAACTTTTTAAAAGGCCATCAGTCTCCAACCGTTACTGACCAAAATAGCATATTCACTTACTGCAACAGCGATACAAACTCATGACTCAGCATCACGTTTGAACTATCCAATCTGCTAACATGCATAGAATTTATCTCTATATTTTTTTCCATGTTAAAACATTTGTCTCAATTTCCTAAAAACTTGTACTCCTGCACTTACGCTATTTTAAAAATATACGATTCAATTATTACTGAAAACCTTTAGAAAGCAAAGAAAAACCTATCGAGTGTTGTAATCCAATAATCTTTATTCGGGTTTTTATTGGCTTTTCATAATAAGACCTTTTCAATATGAAAAGAAAGTATTAATACTCTTGTTTGAAAGTTTCAATTGCAAGATTTTGTAATAAGTTTCTTTATGTTAATTACATGGCATCACAAATATATAAAGTTATTTAATACATGACATTTAACCATTTTAATCTATGTACACCGAGAAAAGTTGTTTTTCGTACACAAAAAAACAAGCCTCTAGAAATATCAGGTCCTTGACAAATCTTAATGAGTTTCAATACAGTGATTAACACAAATACAGTAATTATGAAAATTAAAGATACATTGAAACATTCAAGAAGATGAATAATTAAATAAAATCTACAAATTATATTTCAAGCATTAGGAAAACATGTCATTACATGTGGTAGGGTTAAAGTAATTTACGTGTGGAAATGAGCAGTTTTCTACACCGTCTGGAACCAGATTCAAATGAAGGGAACACACAATGGTAGTAAAAATATTCAGCAAACATAAAATAATTTCTACAATGTGAAATAAGATTGTAGATAGTCCTGGTCACAAAAATAAAATAGACAGCTGATACTATAGAATTTTCCACGAGTCGTCGTATTAAGAGCATTATTTTCTTATTGCCTCTAATAAGAATAATTGAAGTAAGAACCAGATAGTTCTATTCTTTTGTCAAACTTAAGTTATGCTTAATATATTGCTATAAAAAATTTAGTATGAACCAAAATATTATATTATTTATATATGTCTGGCCATGAACATCTTTGAAATGCACAATACCATTTTGCAAGAAAGAAATAATGTAATCTTGTGAATCTTATAGTTCTTGCAGTTTCTGTAAAAAATTAATAAAATGGAGTAATGTTATTCTTGCATCAGGCGTCTCAATTATTTATTCCCTGATGTGTGGTCCTTTTATTACGGTTAGGTGAAATAGAAGTCGAGATTGCAGTCACACCAATATTATATATACAGACACACACACACACAGCGAGAGAGAGAGAGAGAGAAAGAAAGAAGAAAGAAAGAAAGAAAGAAAGAAAGAAAGAAAGAAAGAGACAGACAAGAGATACTTTCACAGAGACAGAATGAAACTAAAACTAAGTTCTCATTACCCTCATGAAGATGTAAAAGTTATGACGAGTAAAAGACGAAGACCACTATATCTCTAGCGGTGGATGTAAAAGGCAAGAATGAAAGCCAACGACGAAAGACAGAAAAAGGATAACGAACTATATTTAGGCTAAGGAGAAATAGAATACAGTGGAAGAAGACCAAAAAGCAGTGCTGAAGAAAAGAAGAAACTAAAACAAACACTAAGAAAATAATTTAAATACAAAACACCTGAAAAATTAGAGATGAATGATAAAAACGAACTTAAAATAAAGGAACGGGAAAGAGCAATATTAACACTAAACACATACGTAAATATTATAAGTGTAAAAGGAAATAGTAAATACAAGAACAATAGAAACAAGAAAGGTGTGAACAAAGTCTGTACTATAAGAAAATACTACATTAGAAAAAATTACAGATAGAGAACAAAGACATGAGAAAATAGAAGTAGACAAGGGAGCTGATTACAGCGGACAAAATTCTAAGGAAGCCAAGAGAAAGGTTGGCTAAGTGTTTCTATGAAGTGTGATCGTGTACACTTCACAGATATGGACAATAAGTAAGAAAGAAGAAGAATTTCTGAAAGTGTGGCTGTGGAGAAGACGAAATGGACGGATAATGTGAGCAATGAAGTAGTAATGAAAAGGGTAGAAGAAAGCTGGAATCTCATGAGACCCATAGCAATAAGAAAGATAAGTTGGATCCTACAAAGCGGATAATTACAGAGAAGAAGTATAGAAGCAAAGAGGAAGAAGAAGAAGATTTGAACTGTTGGCGGATGTGGGGAAGAAATGAATATCTAACAGATGAAGGAGGCAAAGGACAGGACGAAGGCTGTGCAGTTGAAACCATCTTAGCACAGAAACAGCGAAGAACGAAAAAAACATAGAACAGCAGAGTAAAAATATTGGCGAAACTAAAAGAATCCTGGGAAAGATTTGGAGAGACGAGGATTAAATACCCGAAATAAGAGAGTACAGTAGCAGTAGATATTGTTCGCTGAGTGAAAAAGAGGAAAGTGGAATACAAAAGAAGACACGAAACATAGGTGGATAAGAGAGATGTAGTAGTGATGAAAAGAAGTACTAAGTGTGAAAGCAGTGGTAGAGTAGTACTAAAAGGAAAAATAGAGACATGAGGAATGAGAACAGAGGTGGAGAGGACAGGATTTAGAAAAGAAGAGTAATTTCACATGGGGGAATGAAGGGGTTATTTCAAAAGGGGATATGTCCAGTCACGCAAATTTTACAGTAGATGTAAAAAAAATGTATTTCTCTAGGTGGGTGCGCAATATAATTACGCGAACTGTCTAATGGAGAAACAAGTCAGTGTCTCTGGTGACACTAATAGATAATTCGCACAATTATAGTGTCCACGCTCCAAAAAATATATATTTTTTTACACCTACTGTAAAATTTTCGTGACTGGACACGTGTCCTTTTCAAAATAAGCTCCTCAAGTGTGTTCAATATGTACAGCAAGATGAATAAAATGTGTAACAAATTTATGAATCGTTTCAAAAGGTAATAACGCTATGCAAAACACGCAAAATATCAAATCAAAGATTATGCAGATTGTGATACAAATGATTAATTCACCTAGGAAACGAAAAAATAGACGTGAAAAATAGGATGCCTTGATTGATTGTAAAATATGACAGAAGAAGAAGAATGGAAGAAGAAATATGACAGTGGAATGAATAGCAGAAAAGAAGAAGAAGAGATGAATAGTAAAAATCAAACAAGAAGAGTAGAAATGAGATAAAGGTATAAAGAAGAGCAGAGTAACAATGGCGATCAGGTGAAGGAGAAGAGCAAACTAGACAGGTAAAAACGGATACAATAGAGAACACATATAAGAGGGAGGGGGGAGTTAAAATGTGGGAGAAATGAAAAATACAAGAAATGAAGAAATGGGCAAAATAAAATAGAAAGAAATAGACATAAAAGGAGAATAAAATTAAGAAAAAAATGTTAAGTTGAAAAATAAAGAGGAAAAATTTAGGAGTGAAAGTGGAAAACATAAAGAGTGCAATAGAGATTGAAAAGTAAGTTGACAGAATTAAATAATAGTAAACGAGTTAGTTAAGGGAGAGCGGCATGCGTGACCGTTAATGATTGGATATGTAGAATAAAAGAAAAAAGCAAAGTACTGGGCAAAGAGGTGGATGTGAAAAGGGGGAACAATTATAGGAAAGAGAAAGTAAAGAAGATAGAAAGAGAAAAACCAAGACATATTGAGAATTGATGTGAAAGGAAGTGAAATAGAGATAAAATGTGAAACTAGATAGGTAAAGTAGAATGGGAAAGCTCAAGGGAAAGAACAAAATAGCAGTGGAAAAGAGAATGTAAAAATAACTAAAGGAAAAGTAAAACAGATGTTTGATGAGAGGAGTACAGAGGAAAAGGTAAACATATTTTTTTTAAAATAAATAAGACGTATAGAGTGGAACATAAGTCTGTATTGTAACCAATTAGATATGATGGGTAATAACTTTAAAAAGTGAAAAGGGTTTTAGAAAAGAACTTTACTTGTAGAATAAAAATAGCTTCGGAAGGATAAGACTATAGGTACTACCTGAAATCTACTATTACTCTTGCTTTGAATTCAGTTCACTATTTGGAACTTTTATGGAAAGTTCCGTTGGAACTCTTTTCGGCCTTTTGTATCGAAGTTAAACCACCAAAGACGATTTTCGTCTTTACACAATATATTCTCAGATGTTACATGCATGAATATTCAACTACAACAGCAACAGTACGTATAGACTAGATATCCCCATGAGGAAAACTCGCCGATGGCCCACGAATCATGAAGGCGGAGGCCCACCGAGTTTTCCTCATGGGCATATATCGTGACTCAAGGTATTTTAGCTGTATTCAAAACGAACATGTAACATATATGTACTTAGCATGCATAGACAACGTACGAGTTACCAAAAAGTTCGCAATATTATTGTGATGAATCACTACAGTACCTGGTAAAGAAAAGGGTTAAACAAGAAGCGAATTTTTTCTGAAAATAAAGTCGTTCTTTATTGTCTTCTTATTTGCGGGTCAATCTCCTTTTCATAAGTGCACAATAGTAAACATTTAGTTTCTTGTCCATTGTATAACATTTTTCAAACAATAATATGAAAATAATACTCTCTTAATCGCAATGGTGCACTTAATCACAGGAATATCCTTATTACTTTTCACGGGACAAAGTCTGCCTAGCGATCTGGTCTGAGGCTAACATATCCTAACTCTTT
>JAGDQP010037747.1:0-18479 GCA_022664845.1 Lepisma saccharinum
TCGGGAGGTCGTGGGCTCTTTAACAGTTGATGACCATGATGAAAACATAAAGAAACTAGTGAAAATTTATAAACTGTCACACCAGGCAGGATGCAGGCATCAGCTTGGATGATATCTGTAATATAGGCCGACTACGTTGTAGTACATCGTCTCCGATTGAAACTCAATATCCAACATTGAACTGCACCGACTTCTTCAAAGAGCATAAAATGAAATCGAAACAAAATTTGCTATCCTAGACTGATCCGTAGATGCCTAAAGGCCATAAATAAAATTTAAACTTCAGGATTGAAGCAGATATGTGGAAAGAAAAGAGGTTAGTTAGTACTACGAATTGTTTAGTAGCGCCTTCATCCCGTAGTGGATAGAAAATGGCTGAACATAGTGATTCTCTAAAAGCCTAGAACTCTAGCAGCGGTTGCATACGCAAGCTGTAATTCATCCCATCTCATCACACGAGCCCTTTATAAAGCAGTTTTTCTTTTCCTCACCTTATAGCAAGCTTACCAAATCAAGCACTATATTTTTCAGTCAGAAAAAATTACGTCACACTAAAATTAATTAATTAATTTAGTGTTAATACAGTGTTAATTTCGTGTTCATAATGAGCACAGTCATACGGTGCTCATTATGAAGAATACGAATTATTCTTTTTACTTAGTTATTATAATATATTCTAATTATATATTATAATTAAACATATAATTATAAGTATATATATATATATATACTTATAATCATACATAAATTTATGCATATTTATTATATATTATTGGGGGCATATTTCCATGAAATATTGTTTTAAAAACGTGTTATTAAACGGCTTCGAATATCTTACGAAATTCTCTTTCATCTTAAGATTATCAAATACTCTATACCTATAACTATACAAATCATCTACTAATTAAAAGTTATTAAATTTTATTTATACGTAATATATACTAGTTATTAAATTTCACGAGTCTTATACACGAAAGGGTTAAGGAACGAGCAATTTTATTTAACGAGCAACATGTTGCTCGTTCAAATAAGATTGCAAGGCAAATAAATTGCTAAATTCTAGCCTAGTTTGATGTCTCAATCGTCTTTCTACGTTCATCCGTTCAAAAGTTATGCAGCATCTCTCGAAAATCTTACGAATTTCTCCTCCATCTTATTTTAATCCTTTTTAATTCATTCATATCAAACCTCTTCCAACCAAAGTCTTCCCTTCATCAACTCCTACCAAAACAATATACCCGATGGACCCCTCCGAAAACACCCGAAACATTGCGATGGTCTGGCCGCTTTGTATAAGTGTGTGTAAATGTGTGTGTGATATAGCAGATCATCCCTGTCCCTCTTCTGCGCTGACAAAGGAGAGAGTGAATTTGCCACCTATGAACAATGAAATTAAACGAAGAAGAGTTAGTGTGATCTTCCAAATGTGCGAAATGCAGTAGTTTTAGCTCCGATAGAGAAGTATATGTTTAAAAATGTTAGGGAAAACCTAGTACTAATTATAACTTATGTAATATAATATAAAAACTATAATAATAATAATAATAGTAGTAGTAATAGTAATAGTGGAAGTAGGAGCAGTAGTTGTAGTAATAATATATACAGAATATTCTAGTGTTAGTCTAAAAGAATGTAGTATTGATTTTTAAAAGATCTTTTCTAAAGTTGTTCTGAATATTCATTCACATTCTATGGTCTGCTTGGGGAATATGAGAAACCAATCAATGTGCTGAGACAACAAATGGGTTTGTTTGAAGGTAAAGAAACCTAAGGAAAATCTCAGACCAGTAGGCTGGCTGGAGGGTTCGAACCGGGAACCATTCAAATGCAAAGCCTTGCAAATTAGTCGAGGTCGTTTCGTACGATCACACTAAAAAAACTTGGTAAACTTTATTTTTATATGGACCAGTCTAGTAACTTTAGACTTTGCCCATCACGTTTTAGTTAACACATCCGTGCGTCTGCTGAGACTCGAATCCGGGACCTTCGAGCCGATGGCCTCCCACCACAGACCGTTCGGCCACTCGGTTGACATCAAACTCAAGTATAAAACATCGTTATTATATTAATGCCAGGACTGTATACAAGCTGAATGCGTGGGTGTAGTGAAGACTAGTAAACAATAATAAACAAAGCTGAGATAATTAGATTTAAAATAATTTCAATATAAAGCCACAACAATCCCAAAAATTCTACCTCAAAAAATGACATAAAAAATTTAAATTTCTGGTTTACGCCGTATAATGGCACTGATTACTTTAATGTAACCATTTGTTACTCTTTAACGAGAATTCATAAATTCGATCCTGGTAAACTTGATCCAATAGGAATTATATATGTCATAGATTAAGCTATGGAAAAGGTTACTAAAGGGTTAAAGTACGAGTTATTTTATTTAACAACGAGTAACATATAGACCTACATGTTGCTCGATCAAATAAGATTGCAAGCCAGATAAAATACACAACAATGATTAAAAGTCTGGCAAGATGGTGCCAAAAAAATTTTAATTGATTTTTTGACATAGTAAATATTATCCGATTTTTATATATGTGATAGATTGGGGTGTGTAAAGGGCTACCAATGCTTCAGATCTGACTTAAACCACTAGACAACGCGAGAATAAATGAGTGACGGAGAAGTGTCTTCTTTCTACTTCGCCTTCTCCTGTAAACTTAGGTAATTCTAAATCTTGCAACCTTCAAGAACGAAATCAGTACTATTTCCCTTCGGTGCGGATCGCGTTATTGTAGTAAGTTGTTGTTGTCTTTGCTTCAGTAAGTGATTGAGAATTTCGACAAGAAGACGCTAGCGTACGAATTCTTCCTAGTAACTTTTCATCAGTTATATTTCATTGTGTGATATTTATGGTTGTTATATTGCATTCTGAGGATGACTAAAAACTTGATATTGTGATTGTATTACTGTTTTGTAACATCAGGTTACTATTGTATTTTTGCGCAATTTTAGAGACTACAAGAAGATTATATGCTGTGTTCTGATATGTGAATCTATTGTAATTATAATTACTAATAATTTTTCTATTTTTCAGAGAGAGGAGGAGTAGAATTGATAAAAGTTCACAAAATGCCCCATAACACAATGCATCAAAAGCACGTTGCCTAAACTGCTCAGTCATTTTTTTAGTACGAGATCTAAAAAATTTTACATGTAAAATAAATCAATGTCAAGTATTGAGCTGGTATCTTTAAATGAAAATACTTTTTTCTCAAAAACTATATAATTGTCACTTAAAGTGTAATGTCCTTGTTCAGTGCTGCCAAACATGTGTTACGAAAAGAAATATGTTATGTTTGTTGTTTATTTCTTGTCTACTAGAGTACAAGAGTTCGGATTTGTAATAAGTGTGTATATATGTACTATTTCCCCAATGGCCTGTAAATCTAACGCATTTTCCAGAGTTCAGTTAACCGCACACTATAGAAGTATAAAAAATATGTGTAACGACGAAGAATATAGAGACGAATTCCTTACTAATCTTCTCTAAAAGATACCTGTCAAGTACACGTAGAAATTTATATTGAGAGCATGTTTAATCATAGTCAGGAAAATGCCTAGTCAATGCCACTAAAGTACATTGGGTATCATCCATTCTTACGCGTTTGGAAGATATTTCATCAGAAGGGGCTTGTTAAAAATTATTTAAAAGTTGTAAAGGTAATGCAGTGATCTCAGGTTGTCGTATTGTTCCATCTTTAATAAGTTTGTCTCCGTTGAAAAGCTTGCATTTTCAAGAAGCTAGAGACCGGAGATCACTATAGCATTGGGTAGGAATCTTTCATATAACTTAGTTCTGCTTCGACGATCTCATTTCATGTCTTTTTATCAACGTCTTGTAGAAGTTGGTCAGTTTGTCTTACATTTCAGGTAACCAAGGCTCTACTCAACAGACCTTGCTAGTACCTAGTCGTAAATATATGGTAAACATGGAATTGCTGATCAAGTGGGACGGTAATCCTTCAACCTTAGCTAAGTCAAAACACGAATTATTTAAAAGGTAATATAATCCAGGACTTCGTCAAACAATATGTAATCTAGGCAAGTTTACATGAGTACTGATCCTACACAGGGAAAAAATATATTAGCTTAGCAACATAGCGCTATAAGAATATTAAAGCCCAAATATATTCACTGAACAGTCTAGTAGGTGGTATTTGTCAATGATACTCATTAAAAATTCGAGACTTTTCTCTTATCATAGTTATTTCAATGCCACAATGCATACATCATTTAATTCCTAATGTATCTCCGGAGTTTTTCTCAGTCGCATCAAGTCAATCCCAGCAAAGTATCTTCAAAACTACAACTTACTCCTCAACTTTCTACAAACCTGAACCTGGCTTCTAGTAAACATTATAACCGATACAATATTAAGGTATCTCAATTAGTGCAATCCACCCAGAGACCGATCCTGATTTCTTCTGCTAGTCAACTCTATTATAATACTTTTGACTCTTAAAATTATATAAACATTATAAATGAGAATAAATGAGTGACGGAGAAGTGTCTTCTTTCTGTTAGGCGAACACATGGAACCGTTTCTCTTCTTGGTATAAATTATACATATAAACATATTATGGATGAACAATGTTTTTGCCTTTTGGGCTTAAAAAGTCAGCGAAAGTGTGACTGAAGTTCAAGAAGAAAATTCAACTGTTTAGGTTTTTAAAGAAGTTATTTTTTGTTTGAATTGTTTTCTTTTCTTTAAATCCTAGATTCGATCCCGGTGGCAGACCATCCTGACAGGTTTTTTCTGTCATACCAGACAAATGCCGGGATGGCCCCTTCGACATAGGCCCTGGCGAACACCTTCTCGAATCCTTTCCCCACTTCTATCTCGGCTTGAGCCTTAGATGTCTAAAGGCCATAAATAAAATTCAAATTTGGAAATTCAGGAACATATTTCAAACGCTTACCAGATCCCTGATGAATCATTAAGACAGTTTACGCAGAGGTTATCTACTTTTTACAAGTGGTTATAAAACGCTTCCCCACCAGACGATAAAGTGAGGTTCGCTATATCGAAATTATTATGTATCTTAGTATATGTTTGTATTTGTAATAGATGAGAAATTTTTATTACTTGTAGACAAGTAACATACTGACTCCCATATGATATACAAGTGAGGTGAACCGAGAGAGTATCTAAAAGTTATCCGTTAAACATATACAAATATAGGATATTCTATCCATGTACATTCATAGACTAATATACTTAACTGGCAAAAACTTTTATTATACACCGTATTTTGCGATCACAGCATCTACCATATGAACAATCATCTAATTATGACATACGTTACCATATTTTATAATGTATGTTTCATGCACCACATACAACAATCATACTTGTCCTGGAGCATTCTGGTAGTTATCATATTATATATAATATTATCACAAATTAGCAGTTATTTCCTTTATATTTATACATATAAATTACGCATCAGAATACGAGAATATTTCATAGCTAAATAATTCTTCATTCAATATATTTGAATATGGCGCTTGATAATATATAAAAGTACCGACAATGTCAATATATCAAACATTGCTCTGGAAACCATCTTCATATTCGCGCGGAATTACAATTGTTCCATGGCGTAAAATATATAATTACATTAAAATATTATTCATTTCTATTTCTACCTCTAATAATTCACCCTTTCTCTTTAGAATGATACAGTTCATCATACAGGAATAAATTATATGTGAACACGTTAAAGTTTATTAGTTCCATTCCGTATCATGTTTAAATTCCTTTGCTATGACTGTTCATGATTTCCGTAATATAAAATAAATTCACAACCTTCATATCATAAAAATAAACATTAAACAAGCATAATTCTGTTCCTGATTAAATATACAACATAACACTTTCAATATTCACCATTTGATACAACAATAAATTGTTTCTTTGATGTACAAACATTCTTCTGGAGAACAAGGTTTACAAACTTCGCCTAAGAAGCAATGATTGTTTCTACGCATATGATGTAAACGATCTTTACAATACTGATTGAGTTAACTCCATAGTTTCAAAGTCATACCTGATTCCATTGAACTTTATGAATCGTTATTCTGGTATTGTCACTGTCATCGATTCCTTATCTTAAATAGTTGATTCCAATGCACTCGTAACCACTTTCTGTGACTGTTTAGGTTCCGTTTCATGTGACCGTTCCAATTCTACATTAGGAAACACCAAAAGTAGATTATCTTCCGCTGCTTGACTAGGAACTTGATCTTTTAACTCATTATGAGATCCTGATACTTCATTTATATCGTTAACTTTCTTCTTCTCTTCTTTCTTTTGATTAACCAATGATGGGTTAACTAATGAAGTAGAACCAATTGCTCTACTTATTTCCTGAATCGAGCTTTGCAACTGAGATATTTCGTGAAGATAGCTCTCATTTATGAGTGTTAAAAGTCTCTTAATATCTCCCATAACCTTTTTAGGTTCCAGTAAAGCACCACTTAACTCCAATATCTGATGTTTTATTTCCTGTATCGAAGAATCTACTTTAAGGATGTGGGTAGTATCTTCTTTATTCTTGCTCTTATCCAACTTAATTGGCTTAACTACCTTTGTCTTATTCACACCATGCAGAAAATATTTTTCCAATTAGGATACCAATTGTACCTAAAATTATGGAACTTTGATAAGAAGAAAGGAAATTTCTTCGAGATGTTATTAAACGTACACATAATTTCAGCACTATCCGAAATAGGTAACCGTTCCCCAGTTACAGATCTTAAATATGCATATGAAGGAAACCGTTCATACGTTAATCCTAAAGGATTAACCGTATTAGTATCTATTATATTGTGGGATGACCCTGAATCCAACAAGACATTCATTGTACGATCCAACATCTGGAAAGGAATTAACAATTTATCACTATCTTTATTTGGGCCAAAATCAAGTACATTGCCTATCCAAATATCATCTATAGATATACCCACATCTAACGTCATCTGGAGGATCTTGGTGGTTCTGTACCACATTAACAGTATCTCCTACAGTATTAACTTTTACTGGAGGTACTGGTAAACCTGTTTTCTTGGATAAGCAGTGTTTTTGAAAGTTATTTTGCTTACGGCAATAGTTACAAATTTTCCAATAGACTGCACATTTATATACCTGATGTTTATATCCGCATGATCGACATTCAATAGCCTTAATCTACCCTTTAGATGCTGACTGAAAATCTTTTTTTTTTTTTTTACTTAGTATCCTTTGACCTTGGAGCGTCTTGCATCATATTAACGTTAGATAGTCGCTATGCGTTAGATAATAGCGAACTTTAATTTTCAATCGTCTCACATTGCTCAGTTATACGAGAAGTCTTCTCAAATGACAATTCGTCCTCATGAAGCAAACTTTTACGTAGCGACATACCTATTACTCCCAAAACTAATTGGTCTTTGCAAGCTTCATTTTCGAATGCCCCAAAACTACATTTGGATGCTTGACGCGGTAACTGTTTTATATAGTCTTGCATAGATTGTCCTACTTGTTTCGTTAATCTATGGAGCTTATACCTTTCAGTAGTTACATTGGAAGGCTTGACAAAAAATCTTCCTAACCATTCTGTCAGTTGTTCAAAGCTTAGTTTAACTACCTTCTTAGGTTTGACAGAATCCTTTAACTTAGAATAAATTTCAGGAGTTACTGAAGTAAGCAAAATGTGTTGTTCTTTATCAGGCGCCAAATTATTCATCGTACAATACAGTGAAAATCTTTTTGGTAATTATCTATTGACTCTTTAGAGCAGTGTTTCTCAAATTTTTTCATTCATGCAACCCTTTCACGTCCAAAATGAAATGACGGAACCCACGAAAATAGTATTATATTATTTGACAAATTATAATAGTAATCCTATTTATTATGCACTATCATTGAACAGAAAAGCACTTTTTTAGAACTGGTATTGTAAGTAGCATCACACTACTATTTTAAAATGCAATACATTTAAATTACTGTAAATATTATCTCTTTCAAACTGTTTTATATACACACGTGAATCTAGTTTTTCATAAAAACTTCAACTGTAAATATGATCACTTTTAAACTGTTTTATATGCACACGAGAATCTAGTTTTTCATAAACACTTCAACTGTAAATATGATCATTATTAAACTGTTTTATATTCACACGAGAATCTAGTTATTCATAAACACTTCAAAATATTAAATTACTGTAAATATGATCACTTTTACACTTTTATATGCACATGAGCTCATGTGCATATAAAAGTGTAACAAATGATCATATTTACAGTAATTTATTATTTTGAAGTGTTTATGAAAAACTAATTTCTGAAATGTGACATGAGAATAATTTTTCATACAAAACATACCACATATGCTGAGACCAGTGGGAGGAGTGGGCTGGATTTTTGCATCTGCAGAGTTCTACCACATATTACACATTGAGGTCAGTTTTGAGTATCCATGAAGCCCATCGATAAATACCTCTAATCATGTTTACGTTTTTTTACTTACATGTACTCTTTTGGATGCTGGACTCTCCACATTTTGGAACGATGAGTGATTCTGTTGTACATCAGGACCTTGAGTCCTCATTTCTTCTTCATCGGGCACACTTTTTTTTGCGTCAGCCACATTAGAAGACGTTGAAGGTTTGTTACAATTAACGGAAATCTTTAATGACCCTGTCTTTAGCCACCGATCCATCTTGATTGAGATTAAACTCAGAACTGAATGAAATAAAATTCAAGCTTAATGGAAAGGACAGTTAAAACTAAATGTTACAAATCTTTAAATATTTGTCTCCGTTAAGAATAAAAAAAGAAACATTCGTAGATTGTTCCCTTAAGAAGAAAAAAGAAACATTCGTAGATGTCAAGTTTACAACAACATAGAATTAAATCAATCATTTTTAGTGTACACATGTATAAGGTATAAAAAAAAATATACATTCGTACATTGTTGTCCTGCTTGTAGAGAACATAATTAAAACACCTCTTTCCACAGCGGGTTTTTGATAGTTTTAGAACTGACGTTAGGGCGCATGTACACTCATGCTCAAAAACAAATTCGCATGTCTTTATTTGACAGTTTTTGACAAATAATATTTTTCTCCTTGGATTCTGGCGTTCGTTTAATTGTTATACTTATAAACTATGTAAAAATGAATATTTCCTGAAATGTTGTCACAAAAATATTAATAAATAACGAAAATAGAAAGAAAAAATTAAAAATTGAGAAATTGTCGAGCAATTTCTAAGTCAAAAAGTCAGAAATTTAACAACATAGGGAAATTCGCAGGGAAATTTAGAGGGAAAAGAGGGAAATTGTTTTCCCTCGCCGAAACAGTCCATATCTTTAGTACTATCTGAAACTGAAAATAGAAAAAATGTTCACTCAAATGAAACATTACGCAAAGAAAAATTACAGATATAATCCATGCGCTGTATAATCATGTGACAGAAACTATTATATTCCCCGAAATGGAGCGAAAAAGGTTATAAAATCTCATTTAACTTTCGAAGTGAAGAGTAGAATTGATAAAAGTTCACAAAATGCCCCATAACACAATGCATCAAAAGCACGTTGCCTAAACTGCTCAGTCATTTTTTTAGTACGAGATCTAAAAAATTTTACATGTAAAATAAATCAATGTCAAGTATTGAGCTGGTATCTTTAAATGAAAATACTTTTTTCTCAAAAACTATATAATTGTCACTTAAAGTGTAATGTCCTTGTTCAGTGCTGCCAAACATGTGTTACGAAAAGAAATATGTTATGTTTGTTGTTTATTTCTTGTCTACTAGAGTACAAGAGTTCGGATTTGTAATAAGTGTGTATATATGTACTATTTCCCCAATGGCCTGTAAATCTAACGCATTTTCTAGAGTTCAGTTAACCGCACACTATAGAAGTATAAAAAATATGTGTAACGACGAAGAATATAGAGACGAATTCCTTACTAATCTTCTCTAAAAGATACCTGTCAAGTACACGTAGAAATTTATATTGAGAGCATGTTTAATCATAGTCAGGAAAATGCCTAGTCAATGCCACTAAAGTACATTGGGTATCATCCATTCTTACGCGTTTGGAAGATATTTCATCAGAAGGGGCTTGTTAAAAATTATTTAAAAGTTGTAAAGGTAATGCAGTGATCTCAGGTTGTCGTATTGTTCCATCTTTAATAAGTTTGTCTCCGTTGAAAAGCTTGCATTTTCAAGAAGCTAGAGACCGGAGATCACTATAGCATTGGGTAGGAATCTTTCATATAACTTAGTTCTGCTTCGACGATCTCATTTCATGTCTTTTTATCAACGTCTTGTAGAAGTTGGTCAGTTTGTCTTACATTTCAGGTAACCAAGGCTCAACAGACCTTGCTCGTTCTACTCAACAGACCTTGCTCGTACCTAGTCGTAAATATATGGTAAACATGGAATTGCTGATCAAGTGGGACGGTAATCCTTCAACCTTAGCTAAGTCAAAACACGAATTATTTAAAAGGTAATATAATCCAGAACTTCGTCAAACAATATGTAATCTAGGCAAGTTTACATGAGTACTGATCCTACACAGGGAAAAAAAATATTAGCTTAGCAACATAGCGCTATAAGAATATTAAAGCCCAAATATATTCACTGAACAGTCTAGTAGGTGGTATTTGTCAATGATACTCATTAAAAATTCGAGACTTTTCTCTTATCATAGTTATTTCAATGCCACAATGCATACATCATTTAATTCCTAATGTATCTCCGGAGTGTTTCTCAGTCGCATCAAGTCAATCCCAGCAAAGTATCTTCAAAACTACAACTTACTCCTCAACTTTCTACAAACCTGAACCTGGCTTCTAGTAAACATTATAACCGATACAATATTAAGGTATCTCAATTAGTGCAATCCACCCAGAGACCGATCCTGAATTCTTCTGCTAGTCAACTCTATTATAATACTTTTGACTCTTAAAATTATATAAACATTATAAAAACATATTCTGCTTCAACAACGTGACTCAAACCTGTTAAACTATACCTTTACCTTCGCCAAAGCTTTAAAGGACAGGGTAGTATTACAGTCCTCAAATAGCCTGACAAAAATGGATGTTATGACAATATGGCCTAGTATCCATTTTGAATAGAGAAAAACAAAGCTTTCTGACAAGGTTGAAATCTGTAATAACAAAAATAACTTTAAAAGTAACGGTTTGGAAGTATACCACTTCCTTTCTCAGACTACATTCTACAACTGAATATAGAAAAAAATACTTAATCAATAAGGAAAGCAGATCGTCTTTTCTTTCCACCAATCAGGGGTCACTACTAATTATTGTTCAATTTTCTTTCCCTAGCGCTGCCGTCCCCCGGCCGAGGGTACCTGCCTTTCATATGCCAAATTTGATGAATCACCAGATAACAAACAACTTTTAACTTATAATTGCCGGAAACGCCTTCTTAAAAATATATTTTGACCAAAACAAGTCCCTTCCTACACCGGCTTAAACAGTAGCAGCTTAAAAATTCAATAATTATATTTCTAAATATATAAAGACCTTCTCACAAATTAAAATTACGAAAAATCCAGAAGTAATTAAGGAATAAACTAAAATAACACTTAAATTTAAAAAAAATAAAAGTAATAAATATAAATAAATAAAATTAAATAACAAATAATGGTTTCTAAGAAAACACTATAAGAATTGCCGGTTAGCGTCCGCATATTATCTTTTTTCCTCCTCACTTCTTACGTTTTCAAAATGTCCTCCCACTCTTCATCAGTCCACTGTTCCAGTTCATGGCCTTAACGGCTACCTCTCTTACCCTTTTCGCTTCTTTCCACTTTCTAACTAATTGCCTACATTCATGCTCCACTGTTGTGGCCACTTCCCAGATACCTTCATGACCCGTTTCACTGACGTTCTTGAAAATAGCATTAGTGTCTCTCCTTAATCTGACATCATACTTATGTTGTTTCAAACGTTCTTGTAGTCTCTTCTTGGTTTCCCCCCACATACACAATATCACACATCCCACACGGCACTTCATATATAATCCCACTTTGACGCGAGTCCGCTTTCGATCTCATCTTCTTTGTTCTAATGATATCTAGTGTGACGTCCCCCTTAAGTTTTATATTTTTATTTTCGACGTATTCTTGAGATTAGTTACTAAATTTATTTTTGACCAAAAATGGGTTCTAATCAACAGTAATTTTGGTAGTAATTTTGGTAGTATAGTGTTTTGAATAAATTACAAGGCAGTAATATTTGTGCCAGTTGTCTAACATTTATTTTCAATCTGTCAGAATCAATGAACAGTAGTTGTACGTGTACAAAAGAAATTACACTCGCGAGAGACCTGCCGTCCCAGAACTTGAGTATCTTCCCAATATGCTGCTTTCCCAATTCTTAAAGTTAAGTACATGAAAGATGCAACAAGAGATGAAATTCTACCTTTATAAAAAGAAAGAAAACAAAGTGGCAAATCTGCCTAGGAAATAACTTACACGACTGATGCCATGGTGTCCAGCAGGGTGTTAGGTGTATGCGGAAGTGCCCACAAACTCCAAAGGAACTACTATATAAACAGCACTGATCTAGATTTGCACATGAACATGTGTGCTTAAAGCACCAAAATTAGTCTGTGGCTAAAAACAACACAGATGGCTATTAAAATATAGTTAGAAGTTTTGCTGTGTTGTTTTCGCCCCACTCAGATATATTGCACACATTTAATGATTATTACATGGCCGTTGGATCACAGTTTGATAATCACTTAACAACGTTGAACTCGGCACGTATGCCAATTCTTGTAGTCCTTGTTTGTTATTTTCCAATAAATCTTGTGGATATTACACTAGTATCCTCATGCCACTCTTCCTGGATGTCTTAATCCCTTACCTCTTCAGAATTCTTCTGATCTCTGCGATTGCTCCTGCACTTTCAATGCCGTGACATCCTTTCTTCTTTATCTTCCGCTCTCTCTTGTTTTCCTTCCTTTTCCTCCTACTCCTCTTCCTGTCCTCTTCACCGTAATCATTCCTTTTTAACTGCTCCCATAGCTTTTCAGTGTCTTTCTCCTTTTGATCCTCCTCCATATTTATCATACCAATCCTTTCTTCCATATTCCTAATAAATTCAGTTTTGTTCCCTCGTTGACGTCACTTCTCGTATGGAAGTAAACACCCACTGCACAGTCCTTCTGGAACCACGACGTTACAAACTTGCCACCCCTGTTCTCGTTATTCTCAAATCTAAGAAATTCAATACACCGTCTTCTTCTATTTCTCTCTCCAATATAATTCCCCTTTTCTCATAATAAAGGTATCTAATTGCCTTCTAGTGTCTTTCCACACTCCAAAATAAACATATACATACGTACGGTCCATAGATGCCTGCTAGGTTTAAGTAAATTCAAATTCAAATTTGTAAGTAATTATATACTTTTTAGCCTATCACTCTTCTGCCAGAACTCGCTTGAGCCCTGATTAGTCACATTATCGCCAATTGTCTGGGTTTGTGAACATGAGTGCTTCTTAGACGAAAACAACAATACTAAGTTTTAGTTAAACACAATATCCGTGTATTTTTGGTCTTCCTTTGGAACTTACCTGGAGCACGGAGAATGGTAAATAATTGGAACAGTGTCTATAAGATGACACAGAACACAATTCTATGAATTGTTACAAGGTAAGAACAGGAATGTCTAAGTTATCTTGGCCATCATTTTCGATAACCCATGATTGCATTCTTTCAAATCTTATGACACATAGTTGTGTGCCTAAAACAGCAAGTAAACTAAAAGTAAAATAATAAAATGTTAGTGAAGTTGTTCAAATTAAAGCGAATTTGAACTTCGGTACTTCTATTCTGTACACTTAAATGAAGAGAAACAATACATTATAACATATTTCCGTTACTACTGACGCATTAAGGTAGGCAATGATACGCTTAGCTTTTACTAATTCCCTATATCCGGTGTAAAATTTACGCATGAAACGTATAAACTTCTTAAAAGCAAGACCAAGACCAAGACCAAGACCAAGACCAGGGATACCGATGCAAGACCAAGACCAAGACCAAGACCAAGACTGGGTGTGCAAGACCAAGACCAAGACCGCTACGTCTTGCCTTAGCTCATCAGTACTTTTTTTCTACACTAAATAACATTTCAACATGTCTTATTGCACTTACAAGATGAAAAACACATTTCCACATTTTTTTCCCAATTGCGAAGGTTCACTCTTCACCCTACCCTGAACCTGACATCTTTGGGTCATTGCGAAAACACTCGAAGTTCGACTTACAGAATTTTCAGCTCAAAACTGCCTAATCTATGCGGTCAATCTTTTTCGAATAGGGTGTACATACACCAAATAACTCTTCTTAACATATCATATTTACTGATTATAATTATCGAGGAATCCCTAACACTGCATCAAAGAACTCTATGGTTCCGCGGAACCCCAGTAGGGAATCACTGACTTAGAGCCCTTTTATGCATGCGACATGTGTCGTTGTGTCGTCAACGACAAATTGTCGTCGCGGCTTGAGATACGTTTTTATCCATGCGGCATTTGTCGTTCATTCAAAAACTGTGTGCCAGTGTTGTCAGTGCCTATTCGCAAAGAGCATACATGCGAGCATGAACTATTTTGTGTATCAATGAATTGCAGTGAAAAGGCGGAAAAGAAGGTGGACCGTTCATCCCATAAATTTTGCAAGATTTATAGATGGGGCATTTGGCAACCTCTGTGGAAAGTTGAGAAACAAGTTGTTATTTTCTTTCATAATGTCAATAGCATTTCATGAACATTTCACAAGTACGGGGGTGATAGTTTGATAAAGCCCCTGGCCGCAACCTTTCCCATTTCTTCTCCACACTGCTACAATATGAAATGACATATACATATTGACCATATTATGGTTTCCTTTCAGTGTAAAATTTGAACGAATTAAATTTTCATACTTCTGAAAATTACAAAAATTGACAAATTATGTTAAATAGTACTAATAGAATAGTAACAAAACTTCCCACTCCTTGTTATTCATGTATTGCAAGTTAGTGAGAAATGGAAAGAAAAATAATACTGTTGAAACGCGCCAAGCCATCTTTACAATTCCTGCATGAAGAACATTTATCAAACTGTTCAAGTTATACGCGCTAAAATAAAAATATTTTGATGTATGCTTGAATATATTAAATTTTTAAATTTATTTAAAGACCTTTAGGCAATTTTGACTCAGGCCGGATGGATGATGATGAGACGAAACTGGTGGAATAGAAAGTGTGAGGAAAGGGAGAATCCCGACAGAACTCACACACGGTGTTTGTCCACCACAAAGCCCGCTAGGATATGTGAGTTCAACCTATTACCCTTGTCTGACATTAAATGCATGAAAGGTCAGACCTCTTGTGGGGGATTTCACCCCAAATTCTCGGCAACACCCCGAACTTTAAATCTATTCCAGTCAAACATCGATAGAAACCGTGCAAAACTCCATTTACACCCTCCCAATATAGACTTTACAACTTCCCAATATAGACTTTACACCCCCAAACTCAAAATTCTGCGGAATACCTGGCCAGACCACACACATTTTTTATTTTTGCTAATGAAAGTATAAGGAAAATATAACCAAATATTTTACGTGCAGTATGTTTTGACTTTCTTTACAAGCGAGCACGCCAAAAGACCTATCTATAGCAATGGCCTTGAAACAGTCTTCTAGCAGAGACAAGGTAATTTTCTTATCTCCGCTTCTACCTACAGTTGGCAGGTGTCAACACCAATTGTTAGTCCCTCTCCGGAAAATCTTTGGTAAACTTGATTTTTATATGGGTCAGTCTAGTAACGTTTTGACTTCGACCCGTCATGATTCACCGATTTACAGCCAGTTAAAATCCACATACATCCATGTCCCTGCCGGGATTCCAACCCGGGACCTCCGAGTCGTTGACCTATAGATCGCACGACTACCCGGCCGAGAATCCCTCTCCGGAGCTCTTTTGTAATATTACATGCATCGAAAGGCGCGAATTTGTGATTTGGACCAACACGTGGAAATGAATTAAAACTGCACTATAAAATCCAGAACAAAGTGCATTTTCCATTATTTATATATATAAAAAAAGGTCGTGAAGTCTATGTATCCTAAGTAAATAATACGAAACAAAACTGAAAAATAAGTCGAAACAATGTAAATTTACCAATCTTAAATGATGCTCTATTTTTTTATTTATTTCGTCTATGAATCGTTCAGTATCTAGATAATCCATTTCTCTTTATAACTCGCCACTGATCTCACTTGAATGAACTTCCATGCAACGGAACTCCAAACATCGCTTGTCAACGCTGATCTATAGACAGCCGAGGCATGCGGCAAATGTCATCGTGCATAAATGGACCCATAAGACTCCATGTACTTAGAGCAGGTTCAACGACATTTTGCAGTAGACGATCTCTAGGACACGACGACACGTTTTACAGATCGCAGACGACAAATGTCGTTGTCGCAATGCGTAAAAACAACCATTTTTTCCCCTTGACTTACAAATCGCAACGACATTTGTAGTCGACGACACAACGACAAATGTCGCATGAATAAAAGGGCTCTTAGATATATAAATAAGGTGTAATTTCAAGTTCATAGTTTAACTTCTGCCTTCTTGAAAATAGTTAATCAATTCGTAGCATTATATGCATATGACATTCTTATTGCTACTTCTAGAAAGGAAATACGAATATGAAATATTAAATTAATTTATTTCATATTAGATAAGTATTTACCAACATTGTACAATACTGGATTCTTCTGTATAGAAGTTTCATTTTCTAAGTGTTACGAGACGGAGGTGCTATGTTCTGCCTTCAAATTTACTCTCGCTTAGCTAACTGGTTTTTGAATGAGTAATTGTGAAATAAGTCAATTAATGATGTTTTCGTTTCGTGCTTTCATAACGAAACAGGCGACAAATAATGGCAGGAAAAAGAGAAGAAAATAAAATCCTATTTACAGGATGAAATAATGACTTGCGTTATAGCGCACTTTAATAGGTTCACTAGCCTCGGGTAAACTCGACTAAAATCGTCATGAGTCGAGTCAACTTCATGAAGTTATTTTCTCCTTCACAGGCAATCATTTTATCCCATTAAATTGACGTCACATTCAGTCCTTGTTTTAATTGGACGGAATCTCCTGTTCGTAAATTACCGGCAATACAGTTTGTTAATTGACGCGACTGTCACCTAATTAGTCCACCCCTCCCTCTGGCATGAACAATTTCAACAATAGGGATTCGAACACCGGCGGCGCTCATTAACCTCGAATACAAGAGCTTGTTGCTATAGCTATATTGGCTGGCGTGGGGAGAGAGACAGACCGTACTACAGGGAAATGTAGAAAATTTGCAATTAAAGCTTGGTATGGCTGAGCAGCGCAGACAGTATGATTGAAAGTGGGTCTCTACTTCGCAGCGCACTTTCAATACTAATCTTATAAAAAGTTTAAATACTCCTAGTTTGACTACTTGGTGTCATCATGCATCCTCAGCCAGCTTAGTCCTGCGAAACTGGTGGAACTATTTTTCTTTAATTGTCAACGAAATCAATTTTTTATTTCTCACAAGGAACACTCGCCAGGTGTCAGAGCCCAATTTTGATGAAAATTCGTATGTAGGTACAGTGCCTAGTTAAACGTTCACAGCCCCAATTATAGGTGCTGCCGTCAACAAATAATGACAGGGGAATCCGAGAAAGACGAAATGTAAATAAAATACAGAGTACGGAAAACGCCTTTTCTGTTATAAACTGTTAAATATATTGAAATCAAATGGCTATTAATGGATACTGGACAGGAGACAATACATGCTGGAGGATATGACGACAATGGCCGCAATCTTGAAAGCGGCCATCTTGACTATTCTTCAAAATGTATAATAGTAAGTGGGTCATGTGATGTATCAGTCTGTGCTGGAATGTTTCAAGAAACCCACTGACGAAGTCAATTTTCGCATAACTCTATTCCTGTACGACAAAATAATACGTGAAATTGATTTGGAGAATATGTGAGCGGAATGATCAAAAAACATTTTGTTGAAACGGTTGAAGGAACGGAAACCAAACGGTTACATAAGGTATACCGTTATATTGTAAAATATGATCCTCATTGCCACAACATGAAGTCCACTATAAAGTTTTAAATACACTAACGGAACATGATGTCCCAATTTCAAAAAGGTGTAATACTAGGTGAAAGTGTCTTTCTTCAGGTCAATTTCACGTGTCGTTTTGTCATACAGGAATAGAGTTATCACAAAATTGACTTGGTCATTGGGTTTCTTGGAACATTCCAGCACAGTTTGATATATTACATGACCCACTTACTATTGAAAAAATTTGAAGCATAGTCAACATGGTCGCTTTCAAGTAGGTGGTCATTGTCATCATACCCTCCAGCATGTATTGT
>JAGDQP010037748.1:0-15118 GCA_022664845.1 Lepisma saccharinum
CTACCTTTCCCATCTCTTAGCCCAAAGACGTGATAGCCGAAGAACTTCATCTTTCAAGCTTGACCATCAGTTGCTCCCTTTAGCCCTTTAATGTAAATAAAATAAAGAATTATGAAGAATAGAACGTTAAAAAGTTAATTCAGAAAGATTTATCAAGTGTCAAACTGTTACATTGTCACTAAGAAAATATTTAACTTGCAGCAAAAAATGAAAGGAAAAACATACGGCATAGCAGAACGCTTTATACAATTTGCTTGATGTTCATGTATCCATTCCATTCATTTTCACATCAATAAACTTCTATTATGGATGTTTGATCAAAGTGTACTATAGAGCTCAACAGCGTGCAGTGCATATCCATGTTACATAATTGATCACTCACAGAGAACAGCCACCTGTTTGTTTCAGTCCAGGATTATGTAACGGGACTCGCTTGTTTCTGTTGTGAATGAAATTTGGTTAGTTTCAAAGTGGTTATAAGGCAAAATTAAAAATATACAATAGCCTTAAATGATTATACAGCATACTGTATTATTGTACATTTCTGTCATTTTTTGAAGCATTTGCACACTTCAAAGGGGATAGTGAGTTTTATAACTTTTTGTACGGTGTTTCTGTATTAGAATATATTACGTACAAATTTTCATTAAAATTAGAAAGCACTATTAAACGGGTGTATATAGTATATGGTCGACTTGGGAAAGGTATATAGTCGACGTTAGCTGCTGTTAAGTCTGGGTTGTCTCTGTGAAGAGCTGAAACTTGTCACCGGGCAAATGTTTGGACCGGAACATCGGCTCCATACTTGGAATCATGCCTGAACTAGTGACCCGGAGTGACAAAACAAAGTTTCTAATGCTTTGTATATGACTTTCGGCGTCTACAGTGTTTCTTTCAGGGGGTGACAAAAACAGGGGTTTTAGTCCCTAGAGCATCAAGGATGTGACGCCGGAAGGTTCCAAATAACAATAGAAACAAATGTGAAAAGTCTTATATCGTCGAAAAGAAGGAACCTTTGCCACAAATGAACATATTGATTGATTCAAGCCACAGGGCAATCTCTGACAACATCGAGTGAAGATAGGATCATTAGTTTAAGATTGGTTCACTGGGTCAATTGGGTCAAGATTCGATCATCGGGTAGTCTAATCACGAAGTTAGTCTGGTCATTTGGTTCACGACCGGATTATCAAGTCAGTCACGCTAACTGGATGAATCGGGTCAATTTTCGGACCGGGTCGCTGACCCACCTACGTCCAAGTCAGGCCGGGTCTTGGAAAATGGCACGGTTTCAGCTCTGCTCTCTAATAACCTATTATTTAACCAATGACCCACAAACAACAGTGAACTTGTCACTTTTTTGTCTATATATTGAAATAGTCAATTCGAAAGTAAAATATAGTTTATAACATCATAATGGGAACAAAATGTGTGGAAGATGTTTTTGAAAGTTAAGTGTGAGAATAGCTACGTAATTGCACCAGAGGAGTTCATAATTCACTTTTAAAAAGAGATTATCAACTTATCATACATCTTTTGACATTAGTTACATATTTTCGCCACAAAGCAAAGAGCATTTCAGTAAGAATCTGTATAAAAATTGTAAAATATGTACATCATTTTTCGAAATTGTTTTACCAGTATTGAACGCCATACGAATTCTAAATTAACATCAACATATTTCTTACTCAATTACAAATTATAAAAATGATTTACACGTATAAAAGTGGTCCTTACCAATATCAAGTTTGCTTGATTACTAGAAAAACTTCCTAGAGCTTGTTTAGTATATGGATCTTACTACCTTTCCGCAAACGATGTTATTCGTAAATATTAACTCGCTTGAATCAGTAAAATTAAATTAGCTAGAGCAACGGAGTCCGAACTAGACAAAATGACAGCGTTGTTGCAGTCTTTCAAGACTTCATGCTTTGCATCCCAAAATTCACAACTTCCTTAAACAAGTTATGTACTGAACATCCGCTCCTGCAACAAGTTTTATGTAAGATACATGCTATAAGCTCTCGTGACGGATTTAACTGAGTACTGAATCATGTTCATTTCTATGGTAATCAATTGGCAGCTGACTGATTATTGTACCAATTGATCTAAGGTAATCAATTGGTATAAAATCAACAAGACCTGTAACGATATCCAGGATGTTCCTTTTCAGGACAAGTTGCGCTTCTTTCACCTACTTTTATGGGTCGAATGTCAACGAGTGACAGCATGTCAGTATTGCCATGAATAAATCAATTGCATAAGTGAAGGTTACAGTTACCCAGTGGAAATTGTCTTGCTATTATGTCCCCTGCAGACAGGGACACAGCCGTCTGGCACACTGTTTTCATTTCTTCTGTCACGTGTGGGTTCACTGGAATGTAAAAAGTGAAAAATAATTCTTCATGTCTCTCTGGATTCTGCATATGATCGTCTCAGACAGTGATATGACATTTCCAAAGACATGATGTTAATCTTTGTGAATGATCCAACTACTATAGATGAAATGATTTTGCACATGCAAAAGATAGGTCTTGTAAATTCTATTTGAGAGGATTGCATGTGCATTTACTTGCTGTCTTAATTTAAAGTTCTACTTTCTTCGAAGACCTCAATATAGCCTTCCATTTTTTAACGTTTTTACCAGGTCCGTAAATATGAAACAGGAATTTATGTACATAAAATACACAGTGATTGGATGACAATGCTAAGAACTATTTTATTCGAAGTACTGGTCATCGCTAGCGATACATTTCTGCCATCGTTCCGGCAATATGTGGATGCCAGACTAAAAAAACTGTGCCTCTTGTGCTGCAAACCAGTTATCAAGCCATTTTCGTACATATTCGTAAGATGTGAAGCCCTGGTCAGCAAGTGCGTGTCCCATGGATGCAAATAAGTGAAAATTGGAAGGCGCCAAGTGTGGTGAGTAAGCCACATGCGGAAGGATTTCCCAGCCAAACGTCGCAATCTTTTCCTTGACCGGTTTTGCTGAGTGGGAGGGTTCATTATCGTGAAGCACAATCACTTTATGTTGTCTTTGGTCATATCCTGGTCGTTTTTCACGCAAAGCTTGATGCAAGTCGATCATTTGTTGTCGGTAACGTTGGGTATTAACGGTTTCGCCAGGTTTCAGCAGTTCATAATAGATCACTCCCTTCTGATCCCACCAAACCCAAAGCATTGTCTTCCGTCCATATCGATTTGGTCTTTTAGTCGATATCGCCGGTTCTCCTGGAGCTACCCATGATCTTTTACGCTTAGGATTCTCGAAATAGATAAACTTTTCGTCACCAGTAACAATTCGATAGATAATTGATTTCCTTTTGTACATGGCGAGCAGAATTTCGCAAGTGGTTTTTCGGTTTTCCTGCTGTAGTTCAGTCAATGCATGTGGAACTCATTTTCCCACCTTCTGAATCTTGCCCATGGCTTTTAAACGTATGGAAACTGCTTCTAATGTCACATTTAATTGATCCGCGAGTTGGTGTTGCGTTTGAGCGTCATACTCATCCACCAAAGCTTGCAATTCGCTGTCTGCAAACTTTTTCGGTGGTCTTCCACGTTCTTCGTTTCTCACGTCAAAATATCCACTTTTAAATTTTGTAAACCACGCATAGCACTGTGACTTACCAAGAGCATGATCACCGTAAGCTTCGACAAGCATGCAATGCGATTCTGCAACAGTTTTCTTCAAATGGTAACAAAAACATCAATGCTGTCCACACATCGTAGTTTGTAGGTACAAATTGCGCTGTGTTCAACACTATTAAACACTACACTATGACATGAAACTTGTCTGGTTGTGAGTTGCAAATCGTTATCAGCAGTCAAAACAAGCAAGTGGCGCCAAGGACGCAGTTTTACGGTAACCACAGTGACAGCTAACGCCGTCTATGCACAAATTACGGTTTCATATTTACACACCTGGTATAAATTTACCTGATCAGCATTTAGAACATTCAGTCTTTATTGTTTCTATTCCTCTGAAGAGTCTTTTCACCTTCTTTTAGAACCTAGATATAGTGATGCTTAAATCATAGCGCTCTTATTGCCTATAAATTAATCGTAATATTAATCTCACTCGATAATTACCGATTATGACGATGAAATTAACCCTCTCTGCTAGGTGTAGTTACTGAGCTGTAGTTCCAGATTCACCATTAGGTGTAGAATTACGACTAGCAGAAAGCAGGAATAAATAACAGGTCAGACTTCAGACTGTGTGACCTGACTTCGACTCCCTCTGAAAGCTTGGAAAATTTACTTACATGCTACAGTGCCTGGACAGACATGTTTTCTAGTTAAATTGTAAAATCAGCATCCAGACTTATCTTAATTCGGTATCTGTGGGCTTGATTTTTCCAATAGTATTTTTGTGACAAGCTGCAAACAGCATGTTTAGAATAATTGAATTCATTTTATTTAAATTTAGTATTAAATTCTACTCAACCAATTATACTTAGCAGTAGGTTACTTAATCAATATGGAGAGTTAAATCAACCAATTGTACTTAGTAAAGGTTAATCAACCAATATGGAAGATTTAATTAATCTATTATACTTTGTAAAGGGTTGACGAACCAAGTTGGAGGGTTCTCGCGTTCTCTATATTTACTAACTTAATTGATCACTGAAATCATTTAAGGTAACTTAAATGATTTCTCGGTTGCTATTCACACTTCAACGCCTGAGGATTATATTGTCGTATGTCCTAATAAAATCCTTATAGAGATAAGACAATATAATCTTGAAGTATCGAATTGGGACCTGTAGTTCAAATAGGGGTTGAGCCTCCACATTCAATGTGCTTTCTGGAGAATCAAATATGGGATTTCATTCATTTCTGATAAGGGTAGGGGCGATGTGGCTGTTATAAATACCTGTGTATTAAAAAAACGCAGAAAAAGAATTACCTGAAGAATCGAAACTCGAAAGTCCAATATATTGATTTTTCTTTCATATTCTTGTTTATAGTTTTACTATTACGAGCAAACACAATATAACAGACACATATTGACTTGAACTAGTTTCTCAACGAAAGTTTTTAATTTAAAGAAAACTGAAAATAACATTTAAACAAAAACCTAATTTTAGTTTTTTTTTAGTTTTAAAACGAAAAATCACTTTGAACAAAATAAAAATTGCATTATTTAGTGAAACCCAGATTTAGAACAAGCACCAAAACTAAAACCTGTTTCGAATAAAAACTGAAATTTGTTAACATATACTAAAAATGAGATGTTGAAATAAAATTCCTTTTTTTTTTCTTCAAAAATCCCAAACTAACGGGTTTTAATGTTGTAATTCGTTTATATTCAGACATTTCTATGCCTCCGCGTCATACAAAGCGAAGTGAACGTAAACTTACCTATTTTCTTTTTCTTCTCTTTTCAGTCCGTAAATATGGGGACCCATGCGAAGCCACGGAGGAGTGTGAAGTTGAAAATGGTATTTGTCATCCGTCGGAGAAGAAATGCGACTGTCCGGATGAATTCCCAGCAACCAATCACCTTGATAAGTGTGGGAAAAGTAAGTATCGTTCTTCCTTTTCTTCAGTGTTAAGGTTCTATTACGCTATCCAAATGTTGTCCAGTTTGTTCAACGAGCTTGTTCTTGAGGAAGCTTGACGAACCTTTCACTATTACGCTTACAAACTTACTCGTCAAGTAAGATCGGGTGAGTAAGCTGATCAGCAAGCTCGATAGTGCAATAATTTCTTTGTTTCTCAAGATCAGTTAACACCATAACATTGTGTGTTACACTTAATATTTTTAATGTAGTCAATCCCACATCGAATCTGGAGTGTTGGAACTCACACCACAGTGAAGTAGCACGTTGTCAACACCTGACAACAAAGCTATGTGGAGGTGTGAATAACAATACTCTAGCCATTGGTTCCGAACTTAGGCCTTCATCGCTCTCACCTATTTTCTAAGCCGACGATAAAACATTTGATTGGTTACGTTAAGAAAGATGGCTACCAAAATGTGAAGCGTGTATTTTTATCGAAAGTAATAGGCTTTGTATGACAGTCCATTTGAAAATGATGATCCGTATCACGTGTAACACTTCATGTGCCGCCCCGCGGTGTTTTCCTCTGACGCGTCTTCAGATTTACATGAAGTTTCCACTAATCTGGAAAGGATATCTGCTTTGCATTTCGATATGTAAGAGATAGATTAACAAAGTTTGTCATACTTTTGTGATTTAGGAGGCTATGACATAAACATTCAATAATTACTATCGTGTCGTGTGTATGGAAAGTTAGAGAGAATGGTGTGATTACACTTGCTGAGATATTTATTTGCAACGCTCATATCGAAACAAATGTCATTAGATAAGAGTTGTGGTGATGGAATCAATATAACCGTATTCATTTTAACTTTAGTGACAGTACACATTTGGGGCCACAGGAGTAAATTGATAAACGTGATATTTTAAAGTAAAATGTTTATCTTTCATATATGGTCCGAAATACAAGTGACACAAAATATTAATACATTTATGATGTACAAAAACATCCCCATGAGGAAGACTCGACGGGTCTCCGGTGGCCCGCCTTCTTGGTTGGTTGGCCACCGGAGGCCCGCCGAGTTTTCCTCATAGGGATGTTTCTTATTTGAGGAACAAACCTTCAAAACCAGACTCTGGTTTGTCACTCTGGTTTATATTCTGAAGAGGATCATGAGCCCTTTCTGGCTATTGACTCAGAACGTTCAAAATATGATGCATCGACCTTCAAGCTTTGCTGACATGTGCATACAAGGAACCCTATGTTGTAAAATATAAACATGTATTTTTCTTAAAATGGGATCACAGTGACAAGTTTGGTTTTGAACGTTTCCCCTAATTTTTTATGTCACTTTTGTAACAGTACACTTACCATTAAAAAACATTGCTTTGTAACATATATAACCTGACAGTTACACGTCGTTTCGCTACAGTAACACAGTTTAAATTTTAGTAACGTAGAAATGTTCGTCTTGCAGAAATGTTACAATGAAACATATGTCAGACACTTGATATGTGCATAATTATTGTAATGAAAGGGTTATGGAATATAATATTTATCAGTGAGTATATATGAATTTCGTTATCAATTTAGAACGAAACGAACCCAAAATAACAAGTGTGGAGCAGAACAACGTATAAAGACAGAACAACGTAGAAAAAGGATATATTTACGAAGACCAAGAGGACAATACATTATTGAAAAAATTAAGGAAACTTTTCGCCAGGACACTTTCTTTTTCTGCATTATTCAGGTACTAACAGCTTGTTTCTTCACGAATTGGCATCAACAAGATTTGTATAACCAGAACGTTTGGATTACTACTCCGTTGCTCTAATAACTCGACAAAGGGGCCACACCACAGGTTTCATACAACTAACAACTCTATGCATAAATGTAAATCTGCTAGCAGAACTGGAATCCTCCAAAGACACAGTATATCAGTAAACAATGTATAACATAATATATAACGTTGTCGCTACCGCATCCCGCAGCCACCTTCTTATTTCCGTCATTGCCATAAATGTGCTATACTTGCAATATGTCAGGGGAAAAATTCGTGGCCCAATATTGCAACCTATATGTTAATTTTTTAGCGAGATGCTATGATTAAAAGCTTGTTGAAATGAACATCTTCCATTAGGTGTCAACTAGAAAAATGGAAACGAAGTTCTCAGATGTGAGGTGAAGTGTGCTGTATGGGTTGCATCCCTTTGCTTCTGAGCTCCTCGTGTGTCATTGTTTTCCTTCAGGACCGACCTAAAAGACTGTTAAAAATATATCTGAGAGCTTAAGAGTGAACAAGTGTTCAATTATTACTTACTTCACGTTTCAAATATACCTTAAAAACGGATACCTACTTCTATTTTGCGACGGGAACATTTTTGTAAAACAATCGTTAGAATTTACTTAACTTATACACTGGTCGAGAGTTTATCATTATAATTCACGGCGGGCACCAATTTAACATTGTCAGAACGTTTTCACACGTTGAATAAAATGTGATACTCCTAAGCTACAAACTTAAAAATTTAAAGCTTGCTAATATGGGTTGTAACATAAGTTCCCGCCGTTTTTTTTTATTGAAAAGTTTTATAGAAAGTCACAACAATCATAATAATAGGTTAGTCAATTATGTAATCCCCGTCATAGTTTAAAACCTGTTTCCACCTCTCGGCCAATTTATCAATGACGTTTCGCCAGAAATCGCCGGGTCTGGACTTGAAGAAGTTGTTAAGCCAGTTTTCAATATGCTCGTCGTTATCGAAGGTTACGACCCTCATTTGGTTTGACAGCGAGCGGAAAAGATGATAATCCGTCGTTGCAAGATTCGGAAAATAAGGTGAATGTTGAAGAACTCCCAATCGAGCGCTTGGAGTGCCGTTTTGACGATGTTTACAACATGAGGCCTGGCGTTGTCGTGAAGCAGGATGACTTTGCCTTGTCGATCGAGTCTTTTCTGCTGGATATCCTCATCCACATGGTACAGCCGGGGTATGCACCGATTCTTGTCGACTGTTTAGAGTGACTATTGATTTAAGGTGACGGGAGGTCGTCATTGAATTGCTGTTTATCTTCTTGGTCAATTCTTTGCATCTTTGGCGACTGTCCTCTTTCAAAAGCACGTTCAAATGGTCTTCGTTGAACTCGGTAGGTCACCAGGGTGAGGGGTGTCGTCCAGGTCGAGGTAGCCTTCTTTGAACTTGGTAAACCACTCTCGAGGAGTCCTCGCGGCTACACAACCCTCTCTGTAAACGGCACAAATATCCCGACCTGCTTCCGCTGGTTTTTTTTATTGCGGCGAAACGCGAAATAAAGCAAATGTGGAAAATGGGTTTTCTTGCCGTCTGGAATTCCCGTTTGAAATGATGGAAAGAAAAGGAAAAATACGTTATTCAGGAAAATGTTGGCATTACGTTTGTAGAGGAAAGAACGCTCTTTCGATAACTGTATCCACTTTGCCCAAGTTCAAAAAGATGGAGTGAAAACAAACTAAATATAAAAACGGCTGGAACTTATGTTACAACCTAATATATACGTGAATCAGAGAAGCAGATTTGGAAGATATTTATCCTTAAAAATTTAAATTATATAAATACATACTTAATGTAAAATGTGTTAAGTAATTGCTACATGGTACCTCTTTCCTTGAACCTGCAACTGCTGAAGTGTTGAATTATCTCTATGTGATTGGTAAATTCTTTTTTATAATCTTAACGTTAGATGTCGCTGGAGACGAGAACAGAAAATAGAAAGATATATTTCCTTTCTGTTTTTCCAGACCACGCCTTTTTCATGTTCACCTTCATTTTTGTCTTCGCTCCGTCTTTTGGTCTTTCTTTCCACTGTTCCGATTGGTTCTCACGTTACGCACTTTACTGTCGATTCGCCTTGTTTTTGTTCTTTCTCTCATTTTCTTCCGTTGTCTCTAGGACTCCTTAACATTCCTTACTCATGCTCAATCCTTCATTACATTATACTCCATTTACTTTAGCTTTCTTGACTTTTCCTATTGTCTTACCGATGTTATGCTTTTGTGTTTGAGAATTTCGTTTCCTCGTTATGTGATTTTGTGTTTCATTACTTGATACTACATCAGATTTCTTTCAGTTTCAATCTCCTACCATTCTTATCTTGTTTTAGTGTGTCATCTATTCTCGTCCTATTTCCTACGATACACCACATCGTATTCTTTGAGCTTATTTTTCATATATAACTTCTAATTCTCTTCTGTTTATCGTACTTCGTCTACCTTTTCCTCTTGCTAACTATAAACAGTGCTTCCTCCTCTCTTCTCCGTTCTCACACCTTTTGTAAGCAATTATTTTATTTTTTCATCTGCTTTATTATATACTATAATTTTTCTTCTTCTTCCTCTTAGCTTTCCTGTCTGTCTTTTCTGTTAAACTTCTTTTCTTGTCTTGCTCAGTACATCCAATTTCTTTCAGCTGTTCCCACAACTTCTTCATATTCTTTCTTCTACCTTCTTATACTGATGTTACATTTGTGGAAGGTAAAAACATAGAAATTCTTGTGGGATTAAATCAACATATGGACGATGTGAAACTGAAAAAGGGAAAAATACTCTGTGTATATATACATTGCCAACAAACGGAGTATGAAATCGCATGGAGAGAAAGAGACTCTAGAATGAGAAAAAAAACATTGCAAGATAAAGTGGAGAAGAAAGCTATGGACTGGAACAAAGTTCTGAGCTTAAGTAAAGAATAGGGAGTGATGCCGAAGAGATAATGGCGGTAGTTCTTAGTCGTTTGGAATGACCTTCAATATAGTGCAACGAAGTAAAATGTGTTATCGAAGGAAAAGTGGAAAATTGGAAAAACCTGTAAACTATTACTTTTTTACAACAATTCAACAATGTAGAACAGACCTAACACTTTTAAAAATACAAGGAAAATATATTAAGAATAAGTATAGAATTAAGTGCACGCATTTTGAAAATATATTGTAAGAAAGCATTTCAAAAAGTAAGAATATTGCAAGATGAAAAAGGTGTCCTTGGGGACCAAGCAGAATTGTCTTGGGGACGAGTGAACCACAACAAACACAGAAAGTACTTAACTGTTCTTGCTATAATTGAAGAGGGTCGATACCAAAATAATGCTCCGTATTTAATTAGGACACATTCAGAACAAAATACATACAATAAATTCTTAAATGTAATTCTGAAAGCCTATAGTTTGTCCAAACCCTCATTGAAGAACGATAAAGAACCATAACAAGGCAACCAATGAGAGGGAAATATTTTGAGGTCATTGATTATGTGTGTTGAAGAAGCAGCAGATGAAATTCACTGTTCTTGAAGCTGTGAAAGTGCAAGTATCGCTGTCTCTGAAGCATTGTTGCATAGTTTCACGCAAGGTGAGCGTAAAAAGTAACTCAAAGAGTAATTTAAAGTTATTATTCAATCTTCTGAACCAATAATGTTCTTTTTCCAGTAAAAATTAGCAGTAACTAGAACTCAACTTCAGACTATCACAGTCAGCTGAGACTGTTGGACGTAGATGCGGCAACGTTTGCTACATGCTTGGTCTTGAAAACTCACGTAGGTTTTGCAGAAGCAGACGACAATTTTGTTACAGTGAAACACGAACAGAAACGAAGTTTTCCGATTGCATCTGGAGGTATTTTATTAGACGTAGCTCGTACGAAGCTCACACGCCTTGAGTATCTGGACAAACTATAGGGGCGCTACAAGGCTTTCAAGATTCTCCTTTAGAAAGACACTTTCAACACTTATTGGTCACATTACTGACACTTGTAAACCACGAAACAAGAATCTCGAGAAAACTGTTCACTGAAAATGTAAAATATGAGTATTATTTTGTATCGTGTACATATTTCCACCAACACAATCATTTTTTCTATTCCCTGAAAATCACTACGGAGTATTTTGTGCTTTTACTTGTAACATTAAACAAACGAATCTGCAATTGTGTACAGGTGCACGATTTTAAATGGGAGTATCTGTGGATATTGGTTTCCAATTACAGGGTACTTTCCTCCAACATACTCAGGCAACATTGTTTGTAACAGGGTACCAGAATTTGAAACACACACAAAATCGACATGTATTTTGTTTTTCAGAACAATACTATATAACATTTGTTTACAGAACACGTGTTAGAAACATGTACTCTTTTTTTATACGGAGACAATTCCACACATGGGAGTGAATTAGATACATTTGGAGCAAGCGGAAGTGAAAGTGGGGCGAGGCGACTCAATGTATTGACCAGCTCTCAAAACATGTGTATGTAGGATGTTCTCGTGTTGCAAAGCTATTGGATGGATATGTGGTTATTGCCTTGCATAATATAGTGATCAATTCCAGGTTTTATATCGCTGTGCAAACCGACGATAAAGTTCAATTCCACGAACCGCTAACGGAATTTATGGTTTTAAAACACGTTAAGAGAATGTAAATATGATTAAATTATTATTACCTTTTGTTAGTTTGTAACAGGAGGTTGATCATGTGGTTACACAACACGCAGGAATAGCTTGACTGTAAATACAAGTTACAAATGAGACGGTTGTCTCTTTTTGTAAAATGAAACTGTTTGTATTCTATAGTACTACATGCAGTATCAACAAGTTTAATTTTACATATTTGCGTATGTAATGAGGTCTGGGATTTAATTACAGTTGTTACACAATACTATGTAAATTGTTATAGTTACGTAGCCAGTGTTACAAACCAATTTACTTTAAATGAAATGTATATCGTCGGCTTACAAGGGAAACACATTAAGGTTAATATAGAACAACGATCTCCAACAAAAGATGGCAGCACTCTGGAGAGTTCTAACTTTCAGGGAGGATAGTTCATAACCACTACAAGACTTCGATCAATGTAGATTTTTTATTTTCGTTTTTCTTCAGAACGATAACCCTTCCCATCGTTCAACATCTTTAACTTGTTTAAGGATCTGAGAATCAACGTTCGATTTTAAAAGAAATTGCTTCATTTATGGAAAAGAATTCAGTATTAGAACTGCATTAGAGCGTAGAAGTGTTTTTATATGGTTGTGACTTTAGAACTAAGGGAAAATCTTATCAGGAAATGTGCCTAAGAAATGATTAGTGAGAAGAAAAGGCAGGGGCCAGTCTTCTTATTGTGAGTAATTTTGTGGTTCCAGAAGTACAGTACCATGGAAAATGTTCCAAAGATTTTTCAAGAACTAAACCAATTGGGGAACGCGTGACTCAACAGGATGGCTGTCATATACAGACAAGCATCTTTAGTAACATATTAAGGATCGGATTTTTTGTTTAAGATGTTTCTGGAAGGAAAAATGCACTCTGCTTATCGGAAATGGCTCATAAAACTATGTATCAGTGATATAATGACAGGGAAACTGACCCTGCTACTGAACCGTTAATTATAGTATTAGATGCAGCCGACGTCAAACAAGAAGACATACAGGGGATGGTTTATAACTGAAGTATATACCCAGATTTCATTGATAGCAAGCCTGATGGGCAAAACTTCATTTTATGTCTTTATAGAGAAAGTAAGGACAACGAATAATGCTTCTGAATCACATAAAGTTAACAGGAAATGCATTGTGATAAGCCATACTATAATATCAACTGTAAGACCAAGATGATTCATGTCACACATGCAAACAAGTATAGTATTAACCCTTCATCGATTATGTGGGTGAAATTATCTATTCAATCTATTACCGTCCATTGGAGTCTGCGCAGTGCGCATCGTATCATGAAACTTATGTTTACATGACCTCTCTCATCAATAGAGTACTATCACAAATTAATAGTGAAATGTTTCTTCAGCATGAGTTTGACAACACAGATGTAAATATGCGTCCGCTGCATAATTTAAGTATATTTCATGATATGGACGGGATCTCATGTGTTACACCTAGTACCAGTTAACGCTCAGTGTGGTTCTATCAATCTTGCACGCATCCATCTGTGTTAGAACCCAAAGAAAAGTGGAGGAAGTATCCTTAATAACGTGCTTGAGGATTTCAATGAACTCAAAAACTGTCGGCACCCTCAAGAAGCAACTCACTATATAAATATTTACCTCTTTAGTTTGAAGCGGCTTGTTGGATTAAACAAGCAGTCTTTATGGAATTGCTTTATGAACAATCTTATTGGTAACTATGATAAGTGTGAATCAATGTACATAAGTACCATTTATAAATTTGCATCCTAGTACTATTTGGATTCAATTATAGCCCTTAGGCTATGGCTCAGACCGGGATAGGGTATGAGAAAGAGTATGCAGTATGAACCCGAATAGTACATTCGCCTTCCACTTTTCATGCAATACATCGTTTCGTTTCAAATTAACCTCAATGTCCATAATTCTTATTTCACTAATAGTTTGTCTCTCCAAATATATCCCATTAAGAGTGCACAATAAATCAAACTCAATCATTCTTCTTTTATTGTATTTCTAATAAATAAGTAATTTGTTAAGTTTAATGCATTCGTTCGGCTACGTAAATTTTCAGAAGGTGTTGACAGTTTCTTTAAAGCGATAATCGATTACTAGGCTCTGTTAGAAAATAATAAATATAACCTACAACATTCAATTGCAAATACCATATCTTCAAAGGTAAGTTATACTAAAATCTAAAATTACCAACTAAATTTAATTCACAACTAATAGAAATATGACTAACCTTATCGTAATAAATTCTCTGAAGTTTTATTTGACCTTCCTGAGCAAAGAAATTGCTTAAATACATTCTTTCTTTATCTTCTTTTTTCACTACCCACATAACAAGTTTGACCTGACTCAAAAGTTAATGAAGCTTACTTTGGAAGGAAGAAAAACGTGATGCAAGCTTTGCAATTAAAGCCAAAAGATTTAAACAATGTTGAATCATGCACTCTTGTTTACAATTGAAGTAGCTCTACCAGAGCAATAAAGGAAACTAAATTGTACTTCTTACAAAAATAAAAACATTGCCCTGGATAGGAATCGACCCGAGACCAATCTGATGCTGTAGTCACTAGACCACGGAACCACACGCCCGAGTTCGCAAGAGACGACTGTAGTAAAAGGGTAAAAGTTGGCGAAGATTAGACTACGGTACGTCGAAATAGACCTGGCACGTGATGGAACCTCAGTACACTGAGACGACAGTTGAAGTGAAACGAGAAAATCAAATTAGTTTAAAATTTGGCAAGACTCCTTGCATAGTTGCTGGCAACAAGCTAGATCAGCTAAGTTGTAACAGCCAAGCCACTTATGTTTTTCTAACAAGATTGTTTCATGCTTGTTTGTTAAGTTCAACAGATATCAAGCTTAACAAGCTCAAAGTAAGTGACTGACAGCCTTTTTGCAAGCTGGTATGCTATCTGGGTACGTGATGTGTACACGAAAAGGTCTCAAATATATCATCTGTTTTACTTGCCACTACACAGCAAGGATATGTTGTCATAATCGTCGAGGGGTCACAACTACCTAATGGGGATATAGGGTACACATAGAAGGTAAAGTACTGCTCGTGAGCTGTTGCGCTTCATTTTTACCTCATTTGCTAACACAGTAATTGTTCAATAATATTGATATATACATCATTTTAAAGCTTATGAACCA
>JAGDQP010037749.1:2962-18478 GCA_022664845.1 Lepisma saccharinum
TATATATCTGTAACTACAAGTCCGACAGATATGATCTACACTGTTGGATTTTTCATGGTCTGAAACAGTGAGAAAACTATGGAAGTGACTCTGAAGCTTGCAAGTACTTTTCAGTCCCTTAGTATTCTCCATTTATGCACCTCCTAGATCTCAGTAGCTACAAGTGCGAGAGAGATTAACCTTACTACATTGGATTCGTAATGGCCTGAAACCGTGGAATAACCTATAAGTTTGACCCTAAAACTGGTAGGTCGTTTCTAGTTGTTTAGTATTCTCCATTTGTGCCCCTCCTAGATCTCAGAAACTAAAAGTTCGAAAGAGATGAGTTATACACCGTTGGATTCGTCATTGTTTGCAACGATGAGGAACGCTATGAATGTGACTTTAAAACCGGCAGGTCCTTTTAAATTGCTTAGTATTCTAGAATTCAATAGCCACAAGTTCAACAGAGATAAGCCCGGCTCGGTGGAAAATCTATAACTTTGACCCTGAAATTGGCAGGCCACGGCACTCGCTTGGACTCCATTTTTCCCAATGACTTTAACTCTTTCTTCTGGGTGCTTTATCAGATAATTTGAATTTATACGGGGACGCTTTGGTTTTGTCTACAGTAAAACCAATAATTAGCTTATTATAAATATTGAATACTTTTGATATTTATACCAGGCCCTTTCCTAGTTGCAATGGAAGGAAATGTTGCGAATGATGCTCGGTAGATGTCTCTACTTTTATAGCAGAAATTTGAAGTAAGCAACTTTTTTATATACCAGGTGTATGCATAAGTAGTTTCCGGTTTACCTAAGAGATGGCACCAGCGAAAAGTCGTAGCGTATTCATTTGACACATACGTCATTTTGTTCGTCTAACATTAAATTAGAAACACCCACAAGTTGAGTCCGCCAAACACTAGCGTCTTTGTTTTATCGTTCAGTAATCATGTCGAAGTTTGTGCCTGAAAAAGAACATTTGCGGCACTCATTGCTTTCCTTATTTAATCAAAAGAAAAACGCTGTTGAAAGTCATCGTGTTCTGGTAGAAACATATGGTGAACACGCTCCATCGATTAGAACTTGTGAGACATGGTTTCGACAATTTAAAAGTGGTGATTTCAATGTGAAAGACAGTGCGCGCTCTGGTAGACCACAAAAGTGCGAAAACGAGCAATTGCAGGTGTTATTGGAGGATGACCCAACTCAAACTCAACAGCAATTGGCAAAAGCATTAAATGTGTCACAAGAAATAATCAACAGACGTTTACGAGCAATGGGTAAGATCAATAAACTGGGTAAATAGGTCCCACACGATTTGAATGAACGTTAAATGGAAAATCGCAAAGTAACTTGTGAAATGCTGCTTCAACGCCACGATAGAAAATCCTTTTTGTATCGAATTGTGACGGGTGACGAAAAATGGATTTATTCTGAAAACCCGAAGCGGAAAAAATCGTGGCTTTTACTTGGCGAAGCCGGTCCTTCAACACCCAGGCAAAATCGCTTCGGCAAGAAGAACATGCTTTGTGTCTGGTGGGACCAGAGCGGTATTGTGTATTATGAACTCTTGAAGCCCTGCAAACCCGTTAATTCACAACGCTATAGCCAACAAATGATTAATTTAAATCACGCATTGATCGAAAGACGACAGGAATGGGCCCGCATACATGGCAAAGTGATTGTGTTACACGACAATGCGCCGTCTCACACAGCAAAACCAGTTAAAGACACCTTGAAATCCCTTGGATGGGACATCCTTCCGCACCCGCCGTACTCCCCAGACCTGGCGCCATCTGACTATCACCTCTTCGCATCAATGGGGCACGCGCTCGCACAGCAGCACTTCAGCAATTTCGAAGACGTTGGAAAATGGCTCGACGAATGGTTTGCCGCAAAAGACAAGCAGTTTTTCTGGCATGGTATGCATCAATTGCCTGAAAGATGGGCGAAATGTGTAGAAGCCGATGGCCAGTATTTTGAATAAAACAAAATTAGTTTTCCTTGAAAATTACGTGTTTTCTTTACCAAAAAAAACATCAGGCAAAAACTTATGCGTACACCTGGTAGAGTTAAATTGTTATTTTGTAATATAGAATATTGGCACAGCATTTATATTTATTGAAATACGAATGAGAAGAAAAGGAAAACATTTGTCATGTGAAAATGTAAATAATAGCAAAGTGGTATATGTACACCAAAAAGATGTGCGGACCATGGTGGGAATTTCAAATTAGAGGTATAGTTAAATGTATTGTCTTCAACCCTCTGATTATATACCTTGCTTTTAATGCCATAGACTTCTAATTTTAGTTAGATGTTTTGAAGCATTTGCTTGTGGCTGCTTTGGCTGCTCCAGGCGCCGTGGTGGACATAAGTAGATACCTCTAAAAATATATTTAGCGTAGCCCCACTATGGTGTAGCTTTGGGGTATGTTTCTTTAGGTCGATGTGTTCATTCTACGATACATCGAGAGTAATCCACGTAAAAGTGACCATGAGATTGAATTATTGAAGTTTGGATATTCGACCACTCAGCGAAAACACTAGGACCAGATAGAGACCACGACGAAGACCGTTATTATAAAGAGTATGACAGAAGGTCCTGTTACAGTATATTGGAAAAGAAAGTTACTAACCAATACAGCAAATTGGCTCGTGGTTACGTCTGATTCAAATAAGTTGTACACTTGAAATTTAATTGCAAACATTACATTTTAAAGGATAATTAACAAGCTTAAGGTAGTATAAAAAAAGATGACGATACGTTTGATAACATACATCAAATGCAAAATGAACAAAGTCACTACGGGCGCAAAGAGCTCTAATTACTTTTTTTGTGAATGTAGGCCTACAAAACAAAGATTGACGTAACTCACGCCACCGTTCATTTTCTAGTTCGACACTTTCCCTTGGCCAAGGACTAGAAAAATGTGTTACTTACTGTCTCGCTCAAAGTTCATATGAAGTTCAGTTGGATACAGATGAGGGGGGAAATGGTGACAGAATAACCCACACTCACACACCATTTTCCGTTGCAGTAAAACGTCCCCCGACAAGCCTTCCAATGAGCAGAAATGTTCTAAGAATCCTGTACCAGATTTTTTATGCTTGAACTTGCATTTGAAACTCTTTCCCATACTAAGGCACAGAAAATTTGGGTTGCAGGTCCCCCTAAGACGGTTAAAAAGAAAATCATATTTCTGATAATAGCACTGACCCTAGACCATATAGGCGGACAAAACTTGTGAAATCTTAATCTACGCTTCAAGGCTTTTCAAACGGTGTATGACACGTCAATATTGGTGAAGGAGTACAAACGTTATGACTTTTTAACCGAATCACTGATTTTTCACAAATGATTGAAAGTGTCCTTCTGTTTGTCTCTTTTTCTAACCCAAAATGATTGATACCAGGACGTTTAGGGTTGAATTGCGGGCCCCGTTGAAAAACAAATGCGTATTTTTAATATGAGTTACCATTGCGTGATACGGAACCTACCATGGTCCAAAATCGACCTTTTGTATGAAGACTATGAACTTTTTTAATAGGCAGCCTTACAAACTAAGTGACAGTATAAAAATCTTCGGGGTAAAGGGAAGAGTGACGCAAGAAGTCTACTTACAAAAGAAGTTAAATCCATTTTGCGTGTGACTTTCTTTGTGTCACTATGGCGGAAGAGAGGATACTAAGTCTATTAATTTTATTACAAAGCAAACACTTCCATCAAAGTAACACAAAGAAAGTAACTCGCAAAATGGATATCATTTCTTTTGTGAGTAGAATTCTTGCGTCATTCTTCCCTTTACTCCCAAGGGGTTTCTATAGTGATTAAAAAGTACGAAAACATTTAAAGCGTAAAAATGATTGGACAATATTAAGGTTAGTGTATGACTAGAGTCTGTGATGAAACTGGTTCAAGTTCAAGTTTTGTCAGTCACTTATCAGCATATTTGAAAAAATAAACAGGGTTTTGCTTCTGAGTTATTATTCATCGAAGAAACTAAGTTCTCACTAAAATGTACCTGGCTATTTCATAAGTAATGTCGTATGTCTGATGACCGCTGTAATGACACCATCTGACATCCGAATAGTGGAATAGACGACACATGTCATAGCTGTCATATAGGGCACTTGATTGTGCAGCAGTGTGTAGAAGGAGAACGGTCTACTCCACGATTTCGAAGTATGGCTTCTGTTTGATCATGAAAGTGTCAGAGGACCACATACGGCATGTCATGCTCTATGAATTTCACCAGGGGCATCCAGCCAGCGGAGCGGAACGAAATATCAATAACTATATGGTCAGAGTGCTTTGGATGTGCAAAAGTGCCAGAGGCGGCTCCAGAGGTTTCGTTTTAGGGACACCAACATCACCGGTTAGCCACGAGAATTGAGAACTGTGCAACTGTTCAACGATGCAATGCGAGCAGCGGGGGAAGCAAATCCAATCGAAACTGTAGAGGAACTGGCAAGCAAATTCCATGTCACCCTTTCAACCGTTCATCTTCATTTGCAGGAACATGAGTACGTGTCGAAACTTGTAAAGTTAGTACCCATACGTTAACGCCTGAACAGAAGCAGCAGAGAGTTGATATCTGCAGTTCCCTGCTCACCCCTCACAGATGTGAATCATTTCTGGACAGAATGGTGTCAAAGGAGAAAAAGTGGGTCCTCTACCATAACATTACACGTAAACTCTAGTATGTACCAAAAGGGAAGGCCACCGGAACTGCTTCAAAACAGGATTTCCATTTCTAGAGAGTGATGTTGAGTTTTTGGCAGGATATCCGTGGATAATCCATTTTTAGCTCTTGCCACATAATCAAAGCATCAATACAGATGTGTACTGTCACTAGCTGGAACACCTACGGACTGCATTGTGCAGAAATGTCGTTCTCTAGTTAATCGCAAAGATGCGATCATCCACGGTGACAACACGCACCCACACACGGAGAAAAAGACCTGTGCTAAGATCTAGTAATGTGGCTGGGAGAAAATTCCTTACACGTCGTTTTCACCAGATCTTGCACCAACAGACTTCTGTATTTTTTTCGCAGCCTCAAAAAACCACTTTCCGGGAAAACACTGCAAAATGAGGATGGCGTGCGATGAACAGTGACCCAGTTCTCTGTACTCTGTATTCAATGTCCTTATTCTCTATGTTCCATCATTTACGTGTCCCCTGTCGTTATTTGTTGACGATAGCACCTATAATTTTGGCTGTCAAGGTTTACCTAGTTACCCTACATACATGCGAATTTTCATCAAAATCGGGCTGTGACACCTGGTGGGTGTTCCGGACTTGAGTAGTGACTGTGATAGTGATAGGACGTGTTTCGCTCCTGCAAAAGTGGAAATAAATTTAGGGAAAATCGAAGAGGACACTACTTGTAAGTAGATAAACTTTTTCATAAAGTCAAAGGAGCATCTTGTGGAACTTTCATGCATGTGGGATTTTTTCTGTAGAAGATATTGGACTTCCAAATTTTCAATTTACTCCTTATAGAGCTAAAAAGACACCTTCCGCGTGTATAGCTATATAGAAGCCACATCAACCGAGGTGACTGTGCAAGTGTATCCGGTAACCTTGAATGTTACCAAGAGAAAACTTCTCTAAGTCACAAAGTAAACCTTCAGAATTTGACTAGGTCATTGACCTCACGCAGGGCGCATTGATCCCCTCCCAAATTTCTATGGGGGTGTTGACCCCCCATAAATTCCCCCTCCTTTTTGAGTTTCATTTTTATTTTTTTTACTTTTTTATATTATAACCCCTCCCCCTTTTCCCTGCGAGGTATATTTCGCCTCTCGGGTGTTTTGTGCCCTGATCTGCTGCTCTTGGGATGCCATCTTTGTACCTCAGTAGTAAGTTATGGTGAGCTAGTGCGAAATCAATAATTGCGAAATGTCGAGATAATTCGAGTATACGGACGTTAGCCTTGCAGGCTTGACGAAATTCGAACTCGAATGGAGGAATACAACCGACGGCGCGGATATAGATCCAAACAACTCTTACCGACCAAAATGAATGGAGAAGGTGAAGAAAAAATAAATTAACGTGAGAAAGCCAAGGATCGCAAAGGAAGATAGGGAGCTGAGGAATAGAGTAGTCGAGGAAGAGAACGCTGAATAGGAAAAGTCAAACCGAGAGGTGACGACTAAGTTATTGAGATTTGCAAGAAAAGGGCCCGTGGACCCTATGAAAATTGACGTAGTCCCTGGACGATCTGGAGCACCGGGTACGCATGAGGAAGAAGGAAACAAGAAGAGGCAAAGATCCCCTGAAGAGGAGAAAGTAAGCAAAAGAAGAGAAGGAAAGGGAAGATCTGAAAATAAGACAAGCATACCTGGAAGGAAGGATCGACGAGTTAATTTGAAATCAGGAAAAACTGGAAAGGGAGACGCCAGACTTAGGGAGTTTGAGATCAGATTTGCACAATGGCAAGTAAACGTGGAAGAACGTGATAACGAAATTGACAAACTTGAAAAAACAAGATATCTTAAAGAGAATGCAAGAAACAGACTTGATATAGAACCAAGGCCATATTTTATGAACAATCTTCACTCTGCACTTTTTACTTTGCAGAAATTTAAGAGTTCAGAATCAATGTGTTTTATGAATATTTCTACAAAGTTTGCAAAGTGAAGTGCGAAAGATATTTTTTTGAAACACACATTTGAAATGCTTGTAAAAATATGCATAAAACACATTGATTCTGCACTCTTAAATTTTGCAAAGTGAAAAGTGCAGAGTGAAGAGTGTTCATGAAATAAGACCCAGATCTGCGCTTGAAAGTTTTTACTTTGGAGCCAGAAACGAACTATTTATTCCCGATTTTCAGTATTGTTAGTAAGCAAACAATATTTAATTGTACTCTCATGTATAGAAATGGTAACCTTTAAAGGAGGGGCTACTGATAACGCAAAAAGATATACTGATACTGTATGTATAATGTTTTCTTTGGTTGTAGAACCAGGTCACAAAGAAACTAGTAAGAAATCAAGGGGTCCGCAGCCTGCAAAAGTTTGGGAAAGACTGAGAACACAATTATTACATTGTCACAGCCCACAGGTGATCTTTCCGTTTATTTAGATTTCTGTTCTGCAAATTTAAAAACAATTTAGAAATAGTTTTACTTCTTTTCCAGTAAACCAATTTTATTAATCGAAAACAATGAAACAAGTAGGGGACAAATGTTGTTTCCCTCACTTTACCATTACTAAGGCTCCTTTTAATGGCTGTAAACAAGTTGTAATTGTCCTCGTGTCCGGTTTACAAAATTCTAAGGACCAACAAGAAACAACCCTAGATGAATACAAGTTTCTCCAATATTAACTTAAACGTATATAAACACTATAAGAAAAATACTGACTTCAAACTTTAGCTAAAAGCTTTATTTTATGTTTCTCAGAATTCTTAAAATGTAATATATTTACCCGATTTTAGGACAATTTATCTTCTCATTCATGACTCTTTAGATTTTATTTGGTACTTACAATGAATGAACTTTACAATATAAAAAAAAGGTTAAACTTTGCAGTTCTGAACTGTCATGTAGGATTTCCGATGAATCAAGGGACACAAGAACCATTTCCTTTTTAAATTAGTAGATCTACATCTACATTCAGCGAGAAATATGCCAGTTCTATAGAACTCGTATGTGAAAAGATATTTATTTATTTATATATATATATCTGGTGTAGTAAAAAGTAATCCATTATTTTTGCATGACATTGAAGGCTTGACTTACCTTAGTTAGAATGATCCGATTTAGGTCATATATGCGCCGTTTTGTTCGATAACGTGTTGCCATTTGGAAGGTAATATAGATATCATGATGCCTCTCTCATAGAAGCCCTTGTCCCTATTGGCAAAAAAATTGAGACAGTCGATGTTCACAAGCCTCTCTTGACGCGAATTTTTCACCAGCAAACGTGTTCGTCATGGACAGGAACAGATGGTAATCACTCGGTGCCAGGGCCGGACTATAAGATGGATGCATGAGAACCTACAAACCAAGCTCCCGGAGCTTCTGGCGAGTCACTATCGATGTGTGTGGCCTAAAGTTGTCTTGGTGGAACACAATGCCTCTCCTATTGGCCAAAGCTGGCCGCTTCTGGGCGATTGATGCCTTCAGACGGTCCAATTGTTGACAGTATAGTTCCGTGTTAAGGGTTTGGCCGTAGGGGAGCAGCTCATAGTAGATAATTTACTGCCAATCCCACCAAACACACAGCAAAACCTTCCTGGCCGTCAATCCTGGCTTGGGCACCGTTTGCGCCGGTGATGACCCTCGTATATATATATATATATATATATATATATTAATTATAAGATGTAAAGAAAGAACCATACTTACAAGCTAATCCAGTGTTTATATAGTCTGTATCCATGTATATTACAACAATAGGTTTAAACAGAGGCACGAAGACATGTAATTAATTGTTACATTATTGATTGGTCTACTTTTCTTATTTCAATAATTAACTTAACAAAATATTTCGTTCAATCAAAGCAACTTCTTCTAACAACGCAAATCTGGAAAAAAGCATTTCAGTAAAATTAAATCAAAACTATATTTGTATAGTTTTAAGGAATTTCATTGAGTAACATCAAAAGCAGGAAAGCGATTCAGTTAAAGATTTAAAAGCCTCATCAAGTAATTAATGTGCATAGTGTGGTCAGTGATATATTAATAAAACAAGCAAGGGTGTTTTTTTTTTCATTGAGAACCACCATAACAAAATGAAAAGAATAAAATGGCTTGATAAAAGAATAAAATAAAATGTATCTTGGACTTAACCTTCAATAACTCTAACCCATTTTCTGTGCATTTTCAACACTTTTCCTTTCACAATCCTATCCGGAACTTACACGCTGTAATTTTGTCAATTGTTCCACGTGCCATACAGCAGTCAACTGTTCTACAAACAATGCGCCGTCCGCTAAGTGTCTCTACTGTTGTCCTAGTCTTTTGTTCTATCCACGTGTGTGCGTCTCTCCTCCTCTACGGCAAGTCTATGGTATTAATACCGAAATATCGCAAGTACTCTACATATTAGTGTTTAAGTGAGTATGTTCGCCTATGAAACAGGAGTTATTAGTAAATCCCTTTCTTCTTTTCAAAATTTACCTTGAATTGCCTTTCCGGCTTTCCTTTGTTTTATTTATATATATAAATATATATAAGGTGTATTTAAGACAAACGAAAGAGAAAAAAGGATAATATTTACAGCTTACTTTCGCATTAGATCACACATATTCACATATACACATAAAAAGTCACTATATTTCGTGTATTCACACTTTCTCAAGTAGAGAAGAAGAGAGCGAAGTTCGTGTGTTCACAAAGCACAAGTTTGAAGAGACAGTGATGATACGTAGCGGACAATGCATGAAACTGGAGAACAACTGACTGCTGTAGCGCGTAGATATGCGGAACTTGAAAAAATAATAAATGTATAGCGTGTAAGTACAAGGTGGGATCTTGGATGGAAATGTGTTGAAAATGCAGAGGAAAAGGGGAGCTTAGAGTTATTGAAGGTTAAGGACAGGTTTTATATTCGCACTCCAACCGTGAATAAAGGCATTATCCCACAGATGGCATGTAGACGGCTGGTCGTAGGGAGTAAAATGTGGATTATGGCTACCAGGAAAGATAGATCAAAATTGGTATTGTGGGACTCGGTGTGCAAGGAAACTGGGGCATCCGGTTTGTTGATAGTACAGAAGTGACGATGGTTATTAATTCGAATGTTAAGAGCACAACTTGTTTTCCCCACATAAAAGGCATCACAGAACTTGCAGGTTAGGATGAATATAACATTAGGGGTGTGGCATGTACCCTTGGGATTGATGGTGTACCGACCATTAGCAGTATTGATAGTGATTGTGGGAGAAGAGATGAAAATGGAGCAGACCTTACATCTGGGTCTTTGGCTTGTCTCTGCGCCTTTTTGGTGTGGTGGCAAGGAGGGATTCGTACGAAATAAGATGTTTGTAAGTTTAGGTGGATGTTGAAAAACTAATCTAGGTTTGGTGGGGAATATTGATCTTGTGTCTGAGTCAGATTGGGGAATATGGAAATTAGAGTGTAGGATTTGTTTGACCTTGGTTAATTTTGGATGGAACTGGGTGATTAGAGCCGGTGGGTTGGGCGACGGTGGGTTGGATTTTTGAGTGGGTTGAGCGTGTGAGGATGCACGACGGATCTGTTTGGTTACAAGGTTAGAAGGGTAGCCTCGGTTGACTAGAGCCTGCTGAAGGCGTAAAGTTTCAGCTGCAGAGGTGGTGGAATTTAGGCGTTGTCCTCTGAGAGCAAAAAAGAAAGGAATCGCTTTGTTGTTGTGGTTAGGATGGGAACTTGATTAGTGTAAATACTGCATATTGTTGGTGGGTTTTATATCAACGGAAGTGGTCAGAGTGTTGTTTTTTAAGGTGATGCCCATGTCAAGGAATGTGATTCATTTGTCGTAAATGGACCAGGTGAACTGGACAACACGGAATTGGTTCAGTTGTCGTGCATGCATCGTGAGCCGTGCATCCTCACACACTCAACCCACTCAAAAATCAAACCCACCGGCTCTAATCACCCAGTTCCATCCTAAACTAACCAAGGTCAAACAAATCCTACACTCTAATTTCCACATTCTCTAATCTGACCCAGACACAAGATAATAGTTTTTCAACATCCACCTATTCTTAGAAACATCTTGGTTTGTACAAATCCTCCTTGCCACCACACCAAACCTACGCCCAGACATGTCAGAGACCCAGATGTAAGGTCTGCTTCATTTTCATCACTTCTCCCACAGTCATTATCAATACTGCTAATGGTCGGTACACCCTCAATCCCAAGGGTACATCCCTATGTGTCACGAAAGGAGAACATTTTTTTTGTTTATATCAAATCATAAGTACTTGAAAGGGTGTGCGGGAGTGTGTACTTCCATCCCCCCTCTTACCCTGACAAATAATCAAGAATTGTAAGATCATTGATATTTACAGCTTAGTTCTCACAATTTTTTTTAACGTTTGACTTAAACAATACATAAACGCAGTCTCAGAAAATGTATCTATATTAAGTTTATCGAAAATATTTAATTCTACAAATAGACAGGTAATTCTACAAAACTTCTAACATCGTTTGAACTATTTTTTCTAATTAAACATATAAGCTCATTATTGTTTAAAAAATCAACAAACAGAGAGAAGAGGGCTTAATCAAGATTGATTACTTCCTCATCTTGAAGATTAATCCTACGTGTTAAAAGTAATTTCCATGAGAAATTTAAAAAAACAGAAGAAAAAATATTGCATGATTTTTTATTTACGTTTTTTTCCCGAAACCCATTAGAGATAGGACAGAAGTTGTAACCTATCTTCCAAAAAAAAAAAAGATCCAACTTTTGTTTGAAACATTTTTTCATATTTCCAAGGGTTATAGAGATACGATCAAAAAGTGAAAATTGGCCGCCATAAATAGCATGCACGAATGTTGATTTTTGATATGTTATTACTGGGTACTAGAAATACACATATACGAAGTGTCTCCTTTTAGGGAATTATTTCCAGGTAGAAGTTTTTTTTTTTTTTTATCTAATATGACTGGACTAATACAAGAAAAGTAAAATTTCTAGGAGTATGGATAACGTACTTTTACATGGGATGAACATATAGTTTCGCTGGCTTAAAATTAAGTCAGGTATTAAGTGCTATAAAGATTCTTTCGAATATTTTAAACTTATCTAGAATTAAAGTGATCTGTACTTAGCTATGGAATTATATTCTGGGGAATTACGAAAAGAAAAAAGAAAAAAAAATATTCAATCTTCACAAACCAGTCATAAGAACAATTACTAAATCAAAACATAACGGACATTGCAAACCACTATTCAAATCACTCAATATCATTCCATTGCCATGTCTATATACCCTTCATCGTCTGTTGTACTTAAAGAAGAAACTTAAACGGAATTCAACTCGAAACGCAGATCACCACATTTCTTATACCAAAACAAACACATTATTTTCTATAATACCTTACAACACATCTCTGTACGAGAAAGGTCCTAAATATACAGGTATTACTATGTATAACAAACTAGAAGCAGAATTGAAAGATATAGAATTAATTACTGTCTTCAAAAAGAAGTTTCACCAGTACTTACTTCACCAATGCTTCTATTCTACAGAGGAATATGTTAATAAGTTTAAGGGAAATTGTTGGTTAACATTTCATAATCTTTTACTTGTACATATTAAAGCTAAACGGTACTATATTTTCATAGTATATTAATTAAATCGAAAATGCGAAAAATTTTGTTTGTGGGTATTGGAAATATATACTGTGGACTTTGTCTTACAAATATTCCAGAGACTCCACCAGTAGGTTAAATTGTATTATTATAAATATCTTTTAACTTGTGTACACCCTTGTTATATTGTTTTACTCTTCTGTAATGCTTACTTGTATTTTTTCTATTCTATTCATATAAGATTTTATAACAACTTCTATACCATATGTACAACATTTGCTTGTAAATGGTCAATTGAAACGCTGATAAACTATAATATACTATGACCAACTCGGTGTCTCATGTGAATGTAAATCCAATTTTAGGCTACACGTTATGCAGTGAAATGTGGGATAATCCATGTGAACAATTAACATATGTACGCGATCTGCAAATATATGTAAGTAGAACCTATTGAAACAAAATTATGAAAGAAATACTAACACTACTCAAATGATCTTCAGCATGACACGCATATTCATCAGAAAAGAGCTTTGAATTTTCGACATATTTCTATATTGTTAGTTTAGAAGTTCAGCTGATTACAGTTTGAAGAGCGTAGAGTACAATGCTGGGGTTCAAGTCCCATCGCAGGTACGTTAAACGGAATGGTTCAGTGCAAACTTTATAAAAAACTGTAGACGCTGCCCTTAGAAGCTCACAAGCTCGTTAAGGACGTTAATATAATTTCAGATAAGCAATTAAAAAGTATATAATGACGAACAAATGTCGCGTAAGTCGTGAGCAATTAGATAACTTAATATTTCTGTGTTGTAGAGAGAACTAAGTTACGTGGAGATAAATAGGTAGTTTAAATTGTATTGAAAGGAAGAAATTTAATACATTTTATATAGGTGATGGGGAGGTATGATCCTAAAGGACTACTGCAAATAGGTTTCATTTTGCTTCCGAGTACAGAATCAAGGCTCCCTCCCCAAAACGTTGTGCGGATGTATTTATCGTCGGGAGAGGATGACAGCGACACGAAAACGCACATCGAAGTAGGCTTTGTGTCAATGCGCGATGACGGGAGACAGAAAAGTGACTATGGTTAGTTATTTGAATGTGAGTAAATTGTTAATAACGTCCTAACGAACTGGTAGATTTCTAAGGATTACCTACAGCTTTTGGCAAAATGGGATCCAAACCACTTCGTTCAATGGATTCCGGTGGGAATTAAATATGTGATCACGAGCACAGAACGTCAGCGCGTTAACCTTTCAGCCACCCCGAGATCATTATTGATTTAAGGTTCAAGGGACCTCTCTCGAAGATAATCACGGGAGATTATACAAGTTAACATGTGGGACTTGAGTGGTGTACTTCTTAGCGGAGAGACGTGTGTTGGTGTCGCTCCTGTTTGAACGGCTGTTTGTGTGGTAGAAACGGACTGGACATGGAAAGCAAGTAAGTGAACTTTTTCCATATAAGTGTGACATAAACTAGCGCAAGCACCAACTTCCCCCGATTTTTTGGAGGGGAGTTATTGAGTGGCGAAGTTATACACGTAAATCTTATAGAACCGCAAAAAAAGCCACGTTTAAGCCAACACGTACGTACTATAAAATGAAAAATCATTAGTCAGCATTTCAAAAATAAACCGGAAGAACGAACAAACTAAAAGAAATTTTAAAAAAAAAACTAAACGGAATATAACTTAGCGGTACGCAACCAACCACGCATTTGAGTTTGGTTGGTTGCATAACGATCGGGAAAACTTGGTAACCCAAGCGACATAAAGTGAACAGAACAGTATCTTAAATTTTATCGTGTTCAAGGAGGCATCGGGCGCTGCGGCCTCCTGGGTCTCGTGCTCTCTGAACTGCGTCTCCGGGAATGTTGTTGCTGACACTCACAATAGTAAGTATTAGGAAAGGACCCAGTGCGTGTACGGTTACGAATCTGTGAACTCGGATATGACAGATAGATCAAAAAGAAGGCTGTCGACGGGAGCCATAAATAATACACGGACATAAATAAATCCGGAATGAAGAAGCTCGAAACCGAGTGGAGAAACTTTCGAAATTCGGACGGGAAGGAAATATCAGCAACTAATCCATATAAGCTGAAATGGTCAGAAAAGATTAAAAAAAAAGAAATAAATGCAAATTAAATCAAGATCATCCAAAGAGGACAAAGAACTGGAGGACAAGATAGTAGCAGAAGTAAATGCCGAATGGGAAGAGGCAAATAAGGCATCAGAAACTTCGATGGAGTTAAGAAGGGTAAGGAAATTGAGCCTGTCCCGTGGGGAGGCGATGGACGTCCAAGAGATTGGAACACCAACTATGACAGAAGACCCAGAAACAAGAAAGAAGAGAGTAAGAACACCGGAGGAAGAAGAAGCGAGCAAAAGACACAAGGATCAGGAACAAACAACAGAGTTAAGGATACGCGTTGCTTACCTGGAAGAAAGATAGAAGAACTTGAGAGAAACAACAACAAACTTAGCAAAGAAAATGACAGATTAAGAGGAGAGGAACTTAAATTGGTGAGGTGGCAAACTAAAGTGGAGGAGAGAGAGAATGAGATCGAAAATCTGGAAAGGAAACTGAAGGAAGAGAAACAACAGGCTATCGACGGAGCCATTAGGATCAAGTAATTAGAAATTATTAGTCAACAAAATGAACATAGAAGATTGGATGTAGAAGAAAAAATAACTCAATTGGAGGAAGAAATAAGAAAAATTGTACAGAGAGAATGGAAGCCTCAAGAATGAAACAACAAAAACAACAGCAGCGGTCGTACCAACGTTTGCGGACATGCTGAAGAAGAGAGAAGAACTGCCGGAGAAAACAAAAATTATAGAAGCCAACAAAAGACAACCAAAACCTACCATACTAATAAAACCGAAGGATGGTGAATCGATAAAAGACATAAGAATGAGGCTAACAAGGACTATTGGAAGAAATGATAAAATTAATTTCCAAATGGTACAAACAAGAACTGCCCTAGTGTTGCAGATGGCGACCACACAAGATGAGGAGAAGCTGATTAACCACCCGGGAATTGGCAGAAGCTTCGAATCAATAAGTAGAGTGGAAAAGAAGAATCCGCTGATGATCGTCTACGGAATCCCAGTGGAACTACAAGAGAAAGAGGTATTAGAAGAACTAATAGAGAGGAACTTACCAGAAATAACGGAAGAACAGAAGCAATTGATAAAAACAAGATTCAAAACAGGACCGAGGGACAGGGACAGATACCACTTGGTAATCGAGGTCCCTCG
>JAGDQP010037750.1:0-15563 GCA_022664845.1 Lepisma saccharinum
TCATTCAAACCACACTAGTTTTCGACGAGCTTCACTTCCGTCCGTTCGTCGCCATGCAATTGCAAAAGTACATCTCTAGTTATCCAGTGTTGCCACCTCAATAAAACTTTTTTCTCCATATATCCATCCGTGTTCGCTTCATGCGCGGCCGGGAAACGTCAATTCGCACGGAATGGATGTAAACTTAAAATTTATCATACAATAACTGTACAAAAGTGTGCGGACACCATGCAATGATTCTCCACAAGTTATTATGTGACCGTCACAACCAACACTGCCTTTATGTTGGTCATAATTCTATTGTGTCAAAATTGCTAATTTTAGAAATACCGGCAAGACCCTAACGCTACAAGTAGTAGCAAAAGTGGATTAAGAGGTCTTCTTTATTGGGTAACATTATGCTTCCAAGATAAAAGGGCAGGCGAGGTGGGGGCTGGGAATTTCCGTGTTTGCGGCCGGGCCAGTCCGTCCCTGGTTTTAAAGTTCCTGAAACCTTCGAACGTATCTTTGGAGCTGTACAACTGTTTCACGGAGAGGAGAGGTTTCTTTGAAAGAAAGTCCGGGCAAGCACAAAGTTAGCTGACACGACAATGCTTGTGACGGTTTTGGCAATGTCAGAGACTACATATTTATAACTTTAACATTCAGTTAATACAGTAGTTAAATTTTAGTCAGGCCGATTCTGTAAAGTAATATTTGCTTATCCACAGAACAAAACCAACGGACTACAGAAGGATTTAGCCTGGCCCGGACAATCCACCCCTGATCATATACGATATGAACTACGGATGGTAGCCTATGTGAGATTTCCGCGCATAAATCATCGGCTGCGTAAAGTATTTTAAATTTAAAGCATTTGGTTTATTTCCTTGTAGATGTTTAATAATTTTTCCAATATTCTTGAAGGCATTTTTCTCTTGCTCTGTAAACCTCCAGTTTCTTGTCATTGCTAGTTTGCTAATGAAAGGGTCATTTTTAGGTAGAGATGACTTCGATGATAAATATGCTTCACAATCACTTCACAATATCCCACAAAGCACCGTAAAATCCAGCGAACCAATCATAGCCCAGAAACTATTTCTCTGTTAACAAGTATTAGTGTTGCCAACTATAAGTTCTCCGTGGGTACAGTATTATACGGTTCGAACGACCGTGTGAATTTTGTACGGTCCTGCGCAGTGTGACCACTGCTAGTACTTTCGTGGAGTGGAAAAGGAATCTCATGAAAATTTGGCAATGTAGCAACATTTCATTGTTCCTGGTAACTTTTTTCTGCCTGGTGTTCCTCTTGTATTGTATTTACAAGAGCGGAAGTGAGAGGCCCTACACAGGTGCCGTCCAGTCGCCTCTACCAATAGTTGTTTCACCCTTGACACTTCGTAGGGCTCGGGACACTGGATGATAGTGCTTCTTTATGAATCGCGGCAAGTGCTTTTGGGGGAAATGGTTCAGGGGAAGGGGGAAAGAAAATGAACCTTTAGTACTATTTACAATCTTGAAAGACGAGATGTCGCCGGCACAAACAATACGTAGAAACAGTACAACAGATACCATCTATAGATGATCCGTGGACCGGGAAGAGAAGGAAAAGTGCGAAAGTATCTTAAAATAAGATGCCTTATTTGTTTCCTTCCCTCGCTGAATTTCTCTGTCATCTAATATGTGCCGCCAATTTTGAGGTCAGAAAAAATAAGCAGTCGTCTAAAGAGAAAGACTTGTTCGTGAACTCTGACTGTAACGTCCTTTACTTTGTGAAATGATGCTATATTTGAAGATTACTGGCTATTACGGAATAGCTATTTCGAACAAAATCAATCAACACATTTGTAATTTGTTTCAGATTTACTTCGTTCCCGTTCTCACTAATGCAATGGTTTCGGAGAAAGAGGAAATTTATCTTCCTGATGTGAAAGAATTACAAGCAACCCGCAACTAAAATTTTGAATATTTTGTGATTTTTTAAGCATAATTTTCGAACAACGGTTTATAATTCTGATAGCCTGAATATTTAGTTCACCGTCCAGTTTCATCAGTTTCTTTCAGAGAAACCTCTTTGAAGAGAAGATATTTTTACATCTTCGGGGAAGGGGAAATATCCATGGGTAAGAGGATAGGTTCCGTATGCACTTCTTGGTCTTTTAGAATTTTTGGGTAGGGGGTATTTTTCCTGGCCAGGTAACTCCTACACTCTGACGAAAAACGTTGAATTTGATTTAGAATGATACAATATTTTATCAAACCGCCAGGTTGTTCCATTTTTTAATCCTGAATAATGGCTTGAATAGCAATGGCGAAACAGGCATTTACAAAGAAGCTCAGGTGCGGGTCGTTGAACGAAGAGTTGAGAAAGATATGAATTAAATGTTTTGTTTTTTAAATTTTATTTATGGCCTTTTTGCATCGAAGGCTCAGGTCGGGATAGGCCAAGGGAACGGAAACGGGAAGCTGAAGCTTAAGTTGAAGGTAATAAATATCCTGACATTTGCTGTGACTGAGCATGGATCATGGGCCGCTGGGATTGAACTCATAATCTCCCGAATCCTAAGTCATCGCTCTACCACTGATCCACGGCTGCTCGGTTTAAATGCTTTGCATAGAATATTTTGTTGTATGGAGGGGAAACCTGAACTCTACGAAAGGGTGACGAAAAAAATTTGAAGCCTTTGAAATGTGGTTTTGGAGAAGAATGGGAAAAATCAGCTGGATACAGAAGGTGCGAATTGAGTGCTGACGAGAACATAAGAATAATATTGGGAAAAATAAAGGAGAGAAAAAGAAACTAGTACGAATATTGGCTGCGCAGAGATTTTGTGCTGAACGATGCAACTGAAGGCATGATTGAGAGAAAGAGAAAGAAGAAAAATAAAACTTTTAACAGTATTAAGGGAGATAAAATTGTGTGCTAAGATAAAATGGAAAGCGTAGGATCGGAATAAATGGAGAGTGTTTAGCTTACCTTCAAGGGCCAGCGACTTTCGACTGAACACTAATTATCATAGGTCAGGGTGGCTCACTGGTACAGCGTACAACTCTGGTTTGTGGAGTCTCCGGTTCGATCCTGACTCATGCTATATGGATAAACACCATTTGCGTGGGTTTTTCGGGTTTCTCCCGTTTCCTCCCATTTTCTTCATTCCACAAATCTCCTCATCATCCATTCGACCAATCAAAATTGCCTAAAGGCCTTAAACAAGAGTTTTGCACGGTTTCTATCGAATTTTGACCGTAAAAAATGTTAAAGTTGGGGATTATCTCGAGAATTTTTGGGGTTAACTCCCCACCCACAGGGGAGGGGGATCTTGCGGAATGGTTGTAAACTTGTAATAAGATATTAATATCGTAAAATGTCATTAACGGGAGCAGATAAAAGTTTAGTACTTTTTCCACAGATCTAGTACTTTTGCGCACAAGTTGGTACAAAATATTTATGCTGGGTGGTCACACTGGTCCTGCGCCGAGAGCAGATAAAACTCTATGGTCCTGCGTAAAATTAAAAGACTAATTATTATCACATGGAATAGAATAAAAACAAAAAAGTGAACACAGAAATATTTTCAGAGAGAAGAGAACAGAGAGAATCACGAGTCTCCTGTTAAAAAAAATCTCTCGCCGCACATGTTGCTGTTGTTTTCAGTGTTGTCATATAGCTAGTTTGATTCCATGAAAGTACTCTATTGTTTGTTTAAAAATGTTGATGTCTTCTACCTCTGCTATCCATAAAAAATCTGCAATCTACTTTCTTTAAAAACTTTTTTCATTAACTGTCGTATAAAACTTACCTCCAATTTACCTACAGTCTGCAACACTTATTCAGAACCAGGAGTGCGCAAATCTCGAAATCCGGATAAATCGCTTACAGCTGCACGTTGTTTTTATTACATTTAATACCTTAAGACGATTATTTTATTATCTATGCGGCGTACTCGTGATGTATCAATCAACTAAAGACAGCGCATAGTTAGTGTTATTTGGAAAAATAAAACATTAAGTGGTGATATTGACACCGTGTGGTTATGGCGGCAAGAGCAATAGTTGCAGCAAGATATAGCACTCGTGCACGTAAAACAAGTACGGTAGACCCGAAAATAAATTCGCAGACAACACAACAGAATACACGGAAGAAACGTGAGCATGTTGCTATGGAGTACGAAGAAACACCGAATGACAGCAACAGAAATGTCAGCGTTACTCTCGATGATGATAAGAGAGCAAAATGGGAACCTAATAATTGGATGAAAATTGTGGAAAATATAAGAGAAATGAGAAAAGGAAGGGACGCACCTGTTGATACTATGGGCTGTGATATGTGTATGGATGAAACTGGTTCCCCTAAGGCATGTGTTTGTAACACGTAACAGAGCTATACATTTAAGTGAAAATGCTAATTTTGTGTAATCCAATTGGTACTTTGCTGTAATTTAGAGCAATGGGAGAATTTTGCTTTCGCGGTTATTGTCTATAATCTATCTCTGTTCTACACCGTTTCCTTATTAGATGAGTCTCAGATATGATACAAAATCAAGGGATGATGTGAGTGCAAGAAAACAATGTATACGGACATCCATTGATTTTACAACACATTCTGCATTCTACGCATGCGGAATGTAACAAGTTTAAGGTATTTGCAATGACATGTCCTTGGTACTTCTGGGCACCTACCTTGAGAAGGTAAAGTCGGTTCAGCTTGGGACTGACCACCCCACTTCGTACCGTAGGTCGAGATTATGTGAAGTGCTGTCTCCACATACCCCATGCGCCGTTCACGGTGCGTGCATATCGCACAGGGGATAAGTTTCACCCTTTTTGCAGTGTTATAGTGGTATATTCTTAAAAACAATTTAAATTTATGTCCTTTAACGCATCTATGGCTCAGGTCGGGATAGAGCACTGGAAAGCAGTCAGTCAGGGCTTAAGTTGAAGGTATGGTCTCGGCATTTGTCTGGTATGACAGGAGAAACCTGTCAGGTTAGTCCGTCGTTTCGAACCCAGGACCTACATGGTGTAAAGCTAACACTCTACCAATTAAGCTACAGCCGCTCGGTAGGTTTGATTACTTTCGAGTTGACCGTCTGGTTCCGAAAAGAGTATATACTAAGAAAGTTTAGGGATGGGGCTACGTTGTGCTAAACTTAATTTATTTCGACTCAAAAGAAAAACTCTATGAACCCCAGCTCTGGAGCCATAGGTACAACTCCTTTCCATATGATATCCATATCGGCGTGTCCACTCACAATTTACTGCGCACGGTGATTAGTTACGAATAAATTTAGATAACCAGCACTGCTCAATGGAAAATATTTTATATATAACTTATGCCTTGTATTTTGCTCTCCTCCCTGTTCTGTAATTTCAGAGTTTTTTGTTCATTTTTTAAATAGTATGTCAATGACATTCTAACTGACTTGTTCTATACCATAATGCATGTTTGTGTGCTCCATGGTCAACAGAACGCAATAAATCAATATTAATTGCAATAATTATCACATACTTCTGTAAACTAGCTATTGCAGTCAATCTAAATTACATTAGAAAAAGTCACGTGTCATTATTAATTCAGCAAATATGCACTTTAGTTGATCAACATACAAACATGGTAGCATGTAGCAGCTTCGTATATTTTTTTTTCTGTCTATTTGTAACGCAATTGTTTCTCTTGTATTTCGTCAAATTTTGATGTGTTTGTACTTTTATATTCTTGACACGGGTTAGGTGGTCCTAACCCACCTCCGGCTGAACGAAATAAAACCATTGTGTTTGCCTTTACTGGGAAGTCCTAGAACTGACAACTCGATACCGCTAAATCATGTAAAGACATGGTTTTATGAGTTATCGTGGAGTAAAATTTCCGGAGGTAAACTAGTCCCCCATTCGAATCTTGGAGCGGGACTGCTTCAGGGGGCTCCGCGAGAACAGAATTATGAAAGACCGTGTACGAACTTTATAGAAAACGGGCGCTCTCCAGACGGTAGTACGCGAGACTGAGAAGTACTCAATGGACATACTAGCGATAAAAGTAGTTCGATAGGAGGGTCATAATGTATTTGACAGGGCAAATGGACTTTCTACTACAGGGAAACTCAGTCAGACGATTTTGGAACAAGATTCCTAATTGAGAATAGTACCATTCCAGCTCTTGACAATATGGAGTTCGTGAGCGAAAGACTGTCCTACATTACACCTCGGTGGTGCAACACGGTTTTAATGTCCATTCTCCGACCGAGGAAGCTGATACTAACGAGAAAGATACATTTTACGATGAGCTATTGGACAAAATACCAATTATCAAGATTTTCATAAATGTCTCTGTAACAAAAGTGTATGGATTAAAGTAAACAAAAAATATTGACGAAAATACGATTGGGGATGAGGGAACTTGTTTTAAACCCCGGAAATATTTTCTTTTGTTGTTTGTTCCCGTATTCTCCATCAGTACCTGAACCTCAAGCCTACTGTCTCATCTTAAGTTCAATGCCCCCCCCCCCCCCAGTTGTGAATCTTTAAATTTGTGGGAGAAGTGTCTTTTTCTTCAATTATTTGTTTAATTGTTCCTTTTCTTCTGGTAGGACATTCGCTTTCAAGCCTTGGTGTCGCTAATGCTGTCAAGCCAAACGAAGGATCAGGTTACGCATGCTGCCATGACCAGACTGCGAGAACATGGACTCTCCGTGCCCAAAATCTTACAAATGGATGATGAGACCTTAGGAAAATTAATATATCCAGTTGGATTTTGGAAGGTATGTTGTATTCGTTGTCTATACTTTCATGTTTATCCATTAAGTGGTATTACTACTAGTAATTGTAATTTAATAGTACCCTTAAAATATCTGTTTTCTTATGAAGGAAAGATTCAAAGAAATGGTTGTTATATTTTACTGAGAGAATCACTGTCAAGCAGAGTTACGAAAAAGAATTGAAATTATGATGACAGCCCGTTAACCATCGATCTTAGAACTCAAGTCACTCTTTGTAAGTGTAAGAATCGATCGGAGCATTCATCAATAGGGCTCGAAACTTTTCTTCTGATGAATTGGCTCCGGGGGAGAACAATAGCCATGAAACAGAATTTAGAGTCGTCGCCAGTGAACGGAAAATCCGACGGGCAGGCATAACACAGTGAAAGCCTTCCGTACCACAGAGTGCCCCCCAAACAAAAGCCAATCGCACTGAACAACAGGGAGCATGTATAAACTTCACAAGAAACGAAAGGGTAGCACAAAAGTCCCATCACTCAATAAAAAAAATATTCTAGTTTTACACACAGTCAGTCTTGCTGACTACACCTGCAATTACTGTATATGTCCATGCTACACAAACTCACATTAAAAGCAACAATTGCTTCTTCAGACACATACATGCTCCATACTCACAACTATGGCTTAACCTAGTCAAGGTCACGAGGGTACTTCCGAAAGAAATCCAGAAAGCTGAACTAAAATCCATTTGGAAAATAAATAAATAAATATTAATAAGACTGAAGTATCTAGAAAGGACCATCTAGCTGAAAACACCTGCACGTCAACCATGACAATGCAATCCCAGTGCAGTTTCCTGCTCTGTAGGAGCGCACACCTAACCTAAATAAATAGCTACTTCAATATTACACAGTGCTTAAATAAGTCCCATAAACTCATCGAAGTCTGACCTACCACCTGGGTCAGATCCAATATAAACACTTTAAGCCCTGCTAATATAGCACCACACTTTTATATAGACACTAGTCAAATAATAATAATAATTACCACACATTGAAGTAATAAGGTAGCTATCTAGCAACTCATATCATAGTCTCTGCAGCTAAGCACTGTAACACATCTACCACAATGCAGCTATATCAATACTTCCATCTTAAATGAATAGGTGCACTACACAGAACAAGGGATAACCTGAGTTGCACCATCATAGTTGGTTAGAGCCTAAGGTGGTCATAAAATATACGCAGCAATGATCCAAACACGAAATGAAATGAAAAAAAAAAAGTGGAAAATCAAACGCCATGCAGAGCTATAGTGAATGGATGAAACTATGGGATAAACTCCACGAGTTGGCACCCAAAAGAGAACTGAAAAACTGCTACAAATAGCAGTTTTCAACCACAAGACTCTAGCTGCTATAATTTAATATTGATGCAGTCACGACCAAATGTGTTGAACACATTATCTTGCATTAAAATTAAAATAAAAGTAGAATAATATTAATTATTAAACTGCATTTTACATTTAATGGAAAAGTACTGAGATTTTCTGATGATGGAGGATTTACAAAATTGTTAGTTAAAAATTATTCAGTAGAAAACAGTCCAAATCTTTTGCCAAAGGTTTTAGTTTACTATATCGGTTGTGATTATCAAAGAAATTTTGTTTCAAAAATGTAATACACTGTATGAGCTTTGCATTTCAATAAACTGTAACACTTACAAATGGAATACTCAGGTGCAAGCATAATAATAATGTAAATATGAAAATACCTCGACGAAGAAACAGTGCACTTTGAATTCAAAATATATACATTAGCATTAGCAGTTCAAGAATTTTAAAGGTTAATAAAAATAAATTATGTCAATTTAAAAAGGTTATGGCTGCTAATGCAAGTTTTAATTATTTTCTTTTTAATTACTACCACTATGGAACCGGACTGCACTAGGAGGCACAAATTTTTCAGTTAATATTTAAATAATTAAACTAAATAGGTTTCCTCTCGCATAGCGCAAGTTTAAATTGTTACAACAGTTGTACTATAATTTTATGCATGTTACACTGCTCAAAGTCCCTAAGTAAACATTATGCTTTGAAACTAATGAATTTATATATTGGATGGGTATATTGACCTTTAAGATACACAAACATACTAACTTTGGAAATATTACCTAAACTATTTTGTGAAGCCTGAAGAATAGTAAATTAAATTTTGAAATCAAGTGGAATACTTTTACAATTTCCAAAATACCATATTCCCAGATACAAGCATATTGGCTTGCAACCACAAAGGCAAGCAGAGGGAAAGAGTTTAGTCAACTTTCATTGTTCTTTTGAACACACTACACCAAACAAATAACTCTTCCTCCACCCACTTTGTAGCTGTTTTCAATAAATCCTCGCAGAAAATCGCCCAGACAGCATGTTCCTCAAAACCAGTGGATAAAAAGGCTGATGTTACCAATATGGCGTCTGCTTTACACATGCAGAAGGATCCAACAAAACCAAAGACAGTAGGATCTGGTGGTGATTTTTATCTGCCTAGCGTAAATTTATAGCTCCCTGAAATAGATTTGATCTCACCTTAAATTTTCTGCTACTTAGGACCAGGAACGTAAGTCCAATTAGTCAAAATTTACTAAATTGCTCTCCAGGGATGAATGACAAGGTCTTCATTATAGTTACGCCATTATCAACCTAACCTCCACTGTCAGAAACTCAGCCAACTAATCACAGGCTGAGAAAAACAAGCGAAGCTAAACTAACACGAAAGAAAGGAATCACTAATGGGGTCGTTTCTGTTGATATGAGAACATATTACACTCAAAGGTAAAATATCTTGCTAAATACCTAATCTTATGAAATATATAATTAACCTAAACACTAGAATAAATACCAGGTCATAAAGAGGGAGAGAAAATATTACCCAAGCCACAACAAATCACCATCTTTCTGCAATAACAGCTACCACTGAAACAGAAAGAAGAATACAATAGGAGCACGCCAATGCCCTCTATTGGCAGATGTAAACACTACACCAGCTGCCACAACAGAATAGTTACCACTACAACCACTAGATGGCAGCATGAGTTCCAGACGACCTACTGACCTAGGCGCCACAATAATACAAATACAATTTGATGCATAGGCCTTAAAATTATAGTTACTGGATAAAAAGTGCAAGCTTACCTTAGTGTACAGGCTCTTCCTCGGAGATTACAGTAATTGAAGGCAAGATAAGTGAAGTTTTTCTGTTCCGTAATTCGCCAGTTGACGTCTGAGATGACAAGGGATGTAAATGGACAACACTCGTAATTGAACGGAATTAATATACCTGATGTTCAATGTAAATTGGAAACTTCACATTAATTTTGTTTTTAATCCATTCGTGCACATAACAATCAGACCTTCTGGCAGTTAAAAATTTGGGAATACTAGCACCAAAAAAAAAAGTTAGAATTATTTCCAGTCGCCATGGCGGTCTGGCGCCCGGGATTTTTCGAGGCCTGATCATCAGATAGCCTCTTTTAGGGTAATTCATAATTCCGCGAAAAATATCAAACAGGCTGCTATGAAAATATGTTCCATCATTTTTTTTAATAGTTTGCATTAATACAGATTGGGGAAATAGGAAACATAAACCGTAATATTCTTCATATTTTAGACCGTCACACTGCTTATATTATTATTTTTTTTAATCCACGTAAATTTCGACGAACGTGTGCATAAAAAAATTTTAGTACTATCTACGCACATTTTGATCAACATGTTAACAAAAACAAACTAGTAATATTCCATATAGTTTAATTCAATGCCTTATGACGTGGCAACGGTTATAGAACAGTTGAAATTCAAGAACTCAAAACATGATGACGTAGAAGTTGCACCCCTTACAAACTCTTTGTTCTTTTTAAAAACACGCTTCTATTAAAAAATATGGGCGCCTAAAAAGCCCTCCAGGCGAAGGTGTAAAGTACTTACCGATTTTTTTTTTTTTCGTTAGGAAGAGGAAAATAAGAATTAATATTTACATAGGTGCGTATTATTTTTAGATAAACATTGCTCTCCGTGCGTAAAACTTGTCAATATTTAAGAAAAAATATTATTATTATTTAAAAAAGGCAGTGTAATATGTACAGTGTTTTAAATGCATCGTTTCTCTCTCCTAACTTTCCGAGAACGTAGCGAATAGCACATAAAAATACGTATTGAAACACACGTTCATTGTATAACTGAGGCTGAAGGATAGGGATGTACCGATATATCGGTATCGGTGATATCGGCCACTTTTTGGAGTATCGGTATCGGCAAATGGACACCGATACTTACCGATACATTTTCCGAATAATTTTTAATTTGTTTAATATTAACAACAGTGACACTCATCTTTCATGGGTCTCTTTAGACTTAAAATTCGTCTAAATGATTATCGATGGTATAATCGATTTCTTTATGCATGTGTACGCCTTTGATTTGCACTACTCAAATGATATTTTTAGTCCGTCCATGCCAAAATAGTAGCTCATGTTAGAAAGAAGTAGTAGTAACTGAAGGAAAGCCAAAGGTAACTTCAGTCAGGAAGGCACACCCGGGATTCGAATTTCGGATCTCAAAAGAGTCAGAGGTTTCGATTAAGAACAAAATTCTTTGCAAGTGAACCACTCTACGCTCACTTTGTCAGTAATTTCCCTTTAGTCTTTACTTACGTATTAGAAAAGGTAACGGTGTTTCCTGTACAATGCGCACGCGCCGGGAGCGGCGCATGGGGAACTCCACATATTCTCGACCGTTTCATAGTAACTTCAAGTAAAAATAAAGTGAAATTAACCAATTTCATAAAAAAATATGAAACATAACAGACTTATCAGTTATCAAGCTTTTGTTCCTTTTAACAATCCACCAGACCACCATGTGGACTGTACAAAGAACTGAAGAAAGTTGGACGCGTTTAGAGAAAATAATATTTATTATTTTGTCCGAAATATATTTTCTGTGTCTAGCGTAATATGAAATTCTGCTTTATATTTTTGTATGTGAAATTTTGGCCTTATATCTAATATACGGGTGTCCATAAAGTCCGTTGCCACCCCGCATATCTTCAAAACGACTGGTAATATAAAAAACCCGCAAAAACACGCCCTTCATAATTTTAAGGGGCTAAAGTTAGAGCTATAAAAGTTCCACTCCGTGTCCGCTAGGAGAAGTAAACGGAGGTCAGGGTCTACGTGAAAATGTCAAATGACAAAAGTGGTCGAGTGATACCTAGTGTCAACGGGTTTGATACAAGAAATAATTTGGGGAAACCTTAAAATTTCAAATTGTTCCATATTCCAAATGGCAGTAAGATGAAAGTTCCATTCCTCACACTCAGACAGCAAGAGGTCTAGAAGTTACTCTTCACAGCGAAATCTGTATCTAACTGTTGTTGTCATGATTTTTTCGAAGTTCTAACATACCCACAAGTAAGCTGCTATGTTAGTCCCATAGTTTTGTAATGCTAGGAACATTTCGAAACATTTTCTTTATCAGAGTTTGCTGATGAATGTAAATTGTCAATGTTGTGAAGAGGTTCCCAATTGCTGACAATGAGTTTTCCAGCGTGTTCCTACGTGCATATGCCTTAACCACTAAATAGGGTCTTTCCAGTTACACTTTGCTGATCAAAGTTTCGGAGATACACGCGTTGAAGTTATTTATTTATAGGCTGAACATGTAGAAACTATTTAGTGGTTAAGGCATATGTATGTAGGAACATGCTGGAAAACTCATTGTCAGCAATTTGGAACCTCTTCACAACATTGACAATTTACGTTCATCAGCAAACTCTGATAAAGAAAATTAAAGAAAAAGAAAATGTTTCGAAATGTTCCTAGCATTACAAAACTATGGGACTAACATAGCAGCTTACTTGTGGGTATGTTAGAACTTCGAAAAAATCATGACAACAACAGTTAGATACAGATTTCGCTGTGAAGAGTAACTTCTAGACCTCTTGCTGTCTGAGTGAGGAATGGAACTTTCATCTTACTGCCATTTGGAATATGGAACAATTTGAAATTTTAAGGTTTCCTCAAATTATTTCTTGTATCAAACCCGTTGACACTAGGTATCACTCGACCACTTTTGTCATTTGACATTTTCACGTAGACCCTGACCTCCGTTTACTCCTCCTAGGGGACACGGAGTGGACCTTTATAGCTAATAATGTTAGCCCCTTAAAATAATGAAGGACGTGTTTTTGCGTTTTCTTATATTCCCAGTCGTTTTGAAGATACACAGGGTGGCATTGAATTTTATGGACACGAAATGTGAGCGCAGCTTTTTTGGATGGGGTCAACATAGCGACTTGAAACTTTCGGCAAAATATTTCTTGTCAAGACCTTTCAAACGATATATTACTCGACCCCCTTTGGCATTTGAAATTTTTTTAAGTTGACCCCCCGTACCCCTATTTGGTGGGGTCTGGGGAGGAACTTTTATAGCCCAAAATTCAAGCCCCTCAAAATAATAAAGGACGTGTTTTTGTGTTTGCTCATATTCGCAGTCGTTTCGAAGATACACGGGGTGGCAACGGACTTTATGGACACCGTGTATATTATTACAATGTTGATAAATTCATTATTTTGAAAAAAGTCGTATAATATATAGGAAATGTGCCCAGAAGTATCGGTATCGGCCTCTTCTGTATCGGTATCGAGTATCGGTGGAAAAGTGGTATCGGTACATCCCTACTGAAGGAGGTTAAGCGTAGATGAAAGTTTTGCTGTAACGTGTAAGAGAATTTCAAAGGTTACGAATGGAATACTTTTCTACATAAATAATTTTATTGTATTAATAATTCAGAAAAATATGTTTTAAATACAGTGGACAAAAACTGTAATTCGAGCAAAGGTTTTATTCTCCTTGAAATCGTTACTGAAACCAATGCTAAAAATTCACATGTAATTCGTTGGATGATTCAAAGTTACGATTTAATTAATTTAAAAGGAAAGAAAATGTTCCGGAACTCCATTGTCACAAACATTTACTCAACGATTCTTTTAGTGGTGGTCAGATAGCAACAGAAGAATGCAGTTTCAACTTATTTACAGCTATATAGAGACAGTCATAGAGAAGAGAAAATTTTTGTTTGCTGGTATAAAGTCTCTGCTTAACACATTGGATTGTTCACCTCTTTTGTGTGTACGTCCTTAAAGCCAGTGTTAAAAACCAAAAATTTCTCAGTCTTCTTAACTACACTGAAGTTGAAGATTTTGTTAATCGTGTAAAAATAAATAAACCAAAGCAACCAAGAGTCACGAGTTAGCTAATGGTGTTCCATATGTATATGATTTTATAAATATGAACATTATTTATGATTTTATGAACATTACATTGCATTTTACACTGTAGGAGTAAGCACAAAATACGTCAGTTTTTAACTTAAGTTCCACTGCATGTTAGTGATTTTTGTGTACATAGTAGTATGTAGTTTTGTTTTCTTCATTTTCTTTAATAATGCACATTGTTGTTAATTGGAATTTTGGATAATTCGAATCCCCTTCGAGTTGGGGTCCATTGATGATGTGTAAGCATGCTGTTTTCTTCTAACACCGAGTTATGCGAGAAAGTACTGTCCATGTCATAAAGATTGGCTCCTGACTTCGCGGTTCTGTTGTGACGTAACCTCAGAACTTATATTGGATTGTCATACCTCGCTGGAATTGTTAGAATGTTGCCATTTTAATACTTGAGAAATAAATTTTTTCTTTGTAATATGTGGTGAGAAAAACATACAAATTAGTGAAAAAGTTCGAATTTTAATTATTTTTTTTTTAACTCTATGTTTCCGAAATGAGATATCACATGGAAAAAAGTTCCTATGCACGATATGTAGATGCATCAATTGGCTGTCATTTGTGACAATCTTAATTCTCTTCGTTTGATACTTTTCTTGTAATTATGTAAAAACTGATATAATGTTATCTCTGAATTGCCGCGATGTATTATCAATCTGAAAAAAAAAACGAATAGAAAGATCCTAAAGTACTTTTTACAACCAGTTTCCTTTTATTTGTTTTCACAGTTAAACAATAACGGATTTGACGTAAAGTTAGCCGTTGTTCACCCTTCTCTATTGCAGCTCATGGGGAGTGACAACGTTGCCACATCACCTCCCTCGTTTTTGGCCCTATTCACTGAAACAGTGTTTATTGCTTGAGTGCTGATTTAACTATTGGAGTGTTACTTGTTAGTTACATATCTTGGTTTTCAACATGCATCCTCTGCGAAGTTCTGAAAAGTCCATGATTATTAAAGCTTGAGCTTACTTTGAAGTAGACAAAGTGCAGGGTGTTAGTGAGCGAACAGTGAAACGCGTTACAAAGGCACAGCGTGAAAGTGGAGAAGTTTCTTACCCAAGGAAAAGTTCTGGCAGGCCGGAAAAATATGTATTGGATGAGTTTTTGCAAGGAGTAATTAGGCGAAAAGTGCGCGATTTTTACGCGGATGCGGAATTCCCTACTATAAGGAGTCTTTTGGGAAAATTAAAAGTCGACGTGAAGGATTTTCCAGATATGAATGAGACAACTCTTTGGCGGCATATTAAGAAAATTGGATTTAAATACAGGGAATTTAACAAGAAACCAGTTCTAATGGAAAGTTGTAGGATAGCAGGACGAAGGAATTCTTTCTTACGGGAAACCAAGTCTTTGCGTAGTAATGGGGACAATATATTATACAGACGAGTCATGGTGTGGGGCAAACCATTAGAAAAAGTATGAGTAGCAAGAGCAAATGATGCCGGATACGTCCAGTGATTCGTTCGATTATCATAGGGGGACTGTACAGAACGTTAATGGGTGCAAAGGTGGAATTCGAACACCGTTCGGA
>JAGDQP010037751.1:0-18477 GCA_022664845.1 Lepisma saccharinum
AAACGTCGCGAATCTTGAAACTGACATATTATTACTTATCCGTACTCGGCTTATGGGGTCGTTGAGACACATCTTCACTAGTTGAACCATTTTTTTTTCCGAATTCCAAATCGTATAACTTTTCCTTTTGATAGAATCATATACTTTCTTAATATCAGTGAATAGCTGATGAACCGTCCCATTATATTCCCATTTCTTTACCAAAATTTGTCTCAAGGCAAAAATCTGGTCCAGCGTGGATCTATTTCTTCTACATCCACATTGGTCATCTCCAATTATTTAATCTACGTTTAGACTTAGGCGTTATAACAGAATATTACTTAATACCTTGTAACAGGTTGGAAGTAACGAGATTCTGCGGTAATTATTACAGTCCGGTTTATAACCTTTTTTTGAAAATCGGAACTATTATTGTTGTTTTCCATTTCTTTGGGAGCTCCTCCTTCCTCCAAATAGCACTTATCAATTTATGTAGTTCCTTGGTTAGTGACCTAGGATTAGTGGATTAAATTAACACGGCATAAAAATGTTTTGTGGTAAGTTATTCCTTTCTTAATAAGTGTTTCCTGTTTTGATACAAATTTATTTCGAGCTTGCAGACAAAAAGCACGTGCTTCGATAAACTTTGTACTGCGTTAGATTCTGTTCAATAAACCTTTTCTCTGAGGTGATTCTGGCATTCCCTCTCTTTGATACTGCCTTGAGGATTCTCTCATACAAGATAATGAAACTTGGTCAGATTTCAGAAGATACAAGTTTCTCAACCATTGAGCTCTACGGAATACTGGAGTGACTGCTTAGTGTCGAAAGATAGACGCCAGAGCAAATATTTAAACTCGTTTGCCCATTTCCAATTTAATCCAATGTGGACCAAATTTCCAGTTATAACTGAGTTGTATATGTATTCTTCTTATCGCTGTGTGGCCCGTTTTCTTTTTAATTTGGGTCTTAATACCTGAGTTATTCATATGATACTATACCGTACGCTGCATATAATAGAGAATACTAGAAATATGACCGTTCCGCTGGTCTAGTGGTTACCGTCGTTGAGTGTTTTTCGTGAGGTCTCGGTTTCGATTTCCGGCTTTGCCAAGGGAGTTTTTCCCAAAGCGAGAGGGTCTTCAACGGTGCCCACCCAGTATCGTGATGCAGTTGGGGAAGTGCTGTGGATAACATACAGTGGCGATCGCAGTTGAGAGTTTCGGCTCTCCTCTCGTAACACGTCTGGTCAGCGTGGGAGCAGTAGATGAATTCCTCCCTCCGGGAGAGATCTCATCCAGCAGTGGATTGAATATGACTTTGAATTATTATTATTACGACTACAAATATAGTTACTTTTTTGCAAGAATTAAGAAATAACTAAGAAATGGACGCAAAGCGACATCAAACCGAAAATTTGGCCCATATTGGTTTAAACTGAAAATGTAAAAACGAGATTAATGGCCATATTTATGAATAACCCCAAGAGTGGATGACTTCCAGAGGCATTGAAATTATATACTCCTGGGAGACACCCATCTCTTGGGAGTGATTCATAAATATGACCCTAAGTGTCCTCTCCGCTCCCTGGCTTCCTATATTCATCACATTGTCAACGCCAGCAGTCAGTCCAGCATCGCATTTAGTCAGTCATTGGTGTCGACTATTCTTTTATTTTTTTTTTAATGACGTCCAAATATGGCGATCTGTTCAAAAACAACCAAATTTTTCTTGCTACAGTGAAAGCAACAGTTCTAACTTCCCTAAGATATATCTGTGATAAAGCACCAAAAGTACTTACTCTTATTTGTAAACAACAAGCACGCACTTTGTTACTTAAAAAGCTTCCGAAATATTGGAATTTTCAACGTTTTGTTATTATTATTATTCTGTTTGTTGTTATTATTATTGTTATTGTACTTATTGCTGTTGTTATGATTGTTTATGTTATTATTATTGCTATTGTTGTTCTTGCAATTATTGTTGTTGCCGGCCGGGTGGCCGAGCGGTCTGCGGCGGTAGGATATCGGCTCTAAGGTCCCGGGTTCGAGTCCCGGCAGGGGCATGCGTGTGGATTTTAACAGCTAAAGGTGGAATTGTGACGGGCCTAAGTACAAAGTTAATAGACTGGCCCATATAAAAATAAAGTTTACAAAGTTTTTTTATTATTGTTGTTGTTGTTCTTATTCTTGTTATTAGTATTGCTGTTCTTATTGCTTTTACTATTATTGCTGTTGTTGTTTTAGTACAGTTGTTGCTATTATTATTATTACTGTTATTGTTGTTTTTATCGTTGTTGCTATTATTATTATTATTGTGTTGTTGTTCTTATAGTTGTTCTTATAGTTATTCTTATTGTTGTTATTATTGCTGTTGTTCTTATTTTTGTTGTTGTTATTAATGTTGTGACTATTATTATTATTATTATTGCTGTTCTTTTTTATAATTGTTGTTATTGCAGCTTTTATTATTGCTGTTGTTGCTATTGTTATTATTGCTGTTGTTTTTATTGTTGTTGTTATTATTGTTGTTGTACTTGTTTTTATTATTGCTGTTGTTGCTATTGTTGATATTACTGCTGTTGTTCTTGTTGTTGTTGTTATTTTTTTAGCTGTTGTTGCTATTGTTGATATTATTTTTGTTATTATTGCTGTTGTGGTTATTGTTGTTATTTTTATTATTGTTTTTGTCACAATTGCCCACCTTTCGCAAACAACATGTGAGTAATCTTTCGACATCACTAACTACACGCAAACCTATCATACGTAGAAGAATGTTGATTAGTAGTTGAGATATGATTTCTCAAAAGTAATAAAGCACGCTTCTATACTTGAAGCACTGTAGTATTACCAACTAACCTATAGGCTATACAATACGTATAAGAAAAGGTGGTTTGGCATGCAACTTCGTTTCCAGCTTTATGTAATAATTTCCACCTGAGGATTAAGATAGTAAACACGTCGGAAGTCGTCATCACCTGCGACGTCATACTGACAGTCTCTGACGCTACCCACTGTAAATAGGACGAAACCAAGATTTCCCAACTCGGCTTCGTGGTCAAATGGTCAAGACGTTCGCTTCTTGAGTAAAACGTCCCGGGTTCAAACCACCCTCGGGTCAACATTTTCTCTTTCAAAATATAATTTTATATGCTCATATTTATTATTAGTAATTGCTTTTTTCCATTTGTCGTACATTGTCTTAAATTAGTGACCATGGGAAAGTGGAGGTTAGGTGCGGTCATGTATCTACATTTTCCTCTCTCAAATTCCTAACGCGAGACGCTCGCCGACTTCCGCCGTATTTGCTATTATAATCGCCATGTATAATTTACTGCCGTGAGAAAGATTACCTTGTACAGCGAGGCCTTCGGTCAGACCACATTGCTTTCTTTTGGATTGTAAGAACTCTTCGAGAAATGCTATAGAGGAGGAAGCTACAGGAGAGTCTCTGACAGGAACTATGTCAGAACGGCCACTGGTCACATCGATCACTTCAGAAAATGGTCAGAACGCCCATAAAAACGGTCAGATCGCCCACCGAAACGCCAGATCGCCCACCAAAATGATCAGGATCCCCACAGGTCAGAAAATACAAATCCTATGAAGGTACACAGTTAGCACTTTAATTTCTTGCAGTTTAATTCCTGTATTAAATAGATATTGAACAAACATAATGAAATAATCTCGGGAAAACGTTCACAAAGTCTACCAGTCAGAGCCCACTCTTAAATAAGTGAGTCGGAGTCCAGTCGGAGGCTGTGCATATAAGCTACCACAAGCCTACAGCAGCGAGTATTTATATGATAATGTTGCGTTCGCGTGTGTTTCTTGTCCTAAGTATAACCCAATGGTTATGCTCCAATGGAATCTTAACGGATTTCATTCCCACTATGAAGAACTGCAAGTCTTGTTATCAGATCTTTCCCCTGTTGTAGTCTGCTTTCAGGAAACCAAGTTTAAAACCACTGAATCTGTGATCTTAAAGCACTATACGCTCTATCGCACAGATTTTCCAACTGATGGTCGCGCATGTGGCGGTGTTGCAATTGGTGTTGTTGACACACTGTATTCGACACCTGTCCACATTACTACGACCCTACAGGCGGTTGCTGTTCGCGTCCACCTTGAGCAGCATGTCACAATCCTGAATTTGTACATAACAAGGGAACAAGACTTTACGCTCCTTGACCTCCAGAACCTTTTGCAACAGTTACCCCAACCTGTAATTTTAGTTGGAGATTTTAATTCATATAATGCTATTTGGGGTAGTGTTCGTACAGATGTCCGCGGTCGAATCGTTTATTGACGCCTCCAACTTAGTTTTATTAAATACTGGTGCTCACACGCATTTTAGTTTGGCAAGTGGCACATACTCCGCGATAGATCTGTCTCTCTGCAGTGCAGTTGTTGCACCATGCTGGCATGGCGTGTATATGACGATCTATGTGGTAGTGACCACTTCCCAGTAATTTTAGACTTTTTAAACCTTTATCAAGCACCACGTAAATTACCGCATTGGCATCTGAAGCGTGCTGACTGGACTAAATACGCCACTCGTGTCCAACTAGTTAATCAAGGAGATTTGCCCCTGAATGATTCGGTTGCGTACTTAAACCGTGAAATTTTACGAGCTGCCAGATGTTCCATCCTACAGTCTGGCCGAACGCCACGTCGGCGTTTTATGTAGTATTATTTTATTTTTGTGAAGGCCTATTTACAGCCTTCACGTTTTTACCTTTTCTGCTAAAGACCATCTACATCTTTAGTTTTTATTACGATTTTATTTTTCTGAAGAGCTTAGATCTTCATCTTTTATATGGTTTTATCATTTTATTTAACAGCTATTTTTAGACGTGAAAAAGATAAGGGGCTTCCCCCGTATCGGGACGGGCGTAAGCCATAGTGCTGTTACCGCCCATACAATTAATTTTATCTTATCTTATCCTAAGTATAATTATATGCTATGTGTTATTATGTTGTTTCATTATGTGCACTTATAATAATAGCTTGGTATGTATATTTATGTTTGAGTGGAAGGAAAGTACACCGACCTTAACCCCGCCATAGTAAATAAGGTGAAATAGATAAAAATAGCATTACAATAAACACTAATAAATGATTCTAAAAATCGGCTATCTGAACAATCAAGACAAGTGTCCTCTTCGCTCTCTTGCTTCGTATACTCATGAAATTTTTAATGGTAGCAATCAGTCCTGTATCAATTTTAGACAGGGATCATTGCTCAGAAGTATTGTCACCGAAATTTTCTTCTGATTAAATTATTGACATTTTCTCTTAAGCTGTGTGTTTACTAATGTTTTAAAGCAATTGACATCGTTTCTGTACGTGAATGTGTAGGATAATAAGAGGTAGTAAATATAATATACTGAAAAAGGCAACGGTATCTTAAGGTATACACAGGGTGTTGTAAAAGAACAGCGTCAAAAGCACCTCAAGATTCCTAACTTGAAAATAAGAAAATAAAAACTATAAACCATCGAAGATGCACAAACGCTTCGTTTTGGCGCTGTAGTCTACTGAAAGCGTAGGGAAATGAACTTTAGAGTTTCATATTTCCAATGCCATTAACAATAGAACTGAGACGGCATGGAACTTTCAGAGTTGAGATTTGCTCTATCCAAAAATACATATTCCAAAATTATGTAATGGAGGCGCAAGGGATTCCTTAGAAATTCTCTGAAGTAAAGCTGGGTCGAAATAATTATGAATGAGACTACTGTCCACCAAGTAATTAATTTGTTTGTGCCATGTCGATATCTCAAAACAGGGTTCCTTTGCGATTTAATTTTATAAATATTTCGGCGGCCTTTCTCTGTTATTTTGCAACTCCCTGCATAGATACCTACACAGCTTTATAAGGAATTATTAGGTTTATAAGGAATTATGAAGGTTAAGGTAAAGGTATGCATTTGTTAGGGCTGCTTTCCTTGGAAGATTGCGTTGTTTGCTTTGCTTGCGATTAGAATGACTAGCCAATTGAAGCACGTATTTTATTACGTAATACGTAGAACACGCAATGTTTCAATTGACTACTCACCCAAATCGCAAGCACGCAACACAGGATTTCATGAAAATCAGACCTAAGAGTCGCATGGACAACATGGAGGAACCGGTCCGCATATTCTCGACCTCCGGCACAAAGTGAGATGTGTTCAGTTCCATACTCGACTGCCTTTACCGAGTATGGAACACGGTGCCGAGGAGCACTGTGATACACAATTCGATAGAAGGTTGAGTTCATCCCAAATTAACTCAGTTTCCAGCGCCCTGGCCGGAATTTAAAACCCGGGCTGGCCGACTCGTAGTCACACGCTCTACTGCCTAACCCATGGCGACTCCAAAATATAAAATATTTTTTTGCTGAGTAGACAATATGAGCACATAAACACTTAATTCTATTAGCTTCTCAGGCAAATCGCAAGCGAAATACGTAGTTAATGCGTACATGAAAATCCGGCCTAACTTGTTTTCATTAACATGAACTTGAAAATTACCACACATGACGTGAAGTAAGAAACACTTCTATAATCCTTGTATAACCAAAAGGTTTATTGAAATGGAGATTTATAGAGTTGTATTAGTGTGGTCGGCCAACATCAATCAATTTTAAAATTGATTAAACCCAGCCTTGACACCTTCGACAGTTACATCTTTATCACCTTATTCTTATTCTGAGCCCAAAATATTGTGAAGCGTGGATATTGGCCATGGTACAAACTCCTAATCGTCCTTGAACAAAACTGGTAGAAGAGGAAGAAGAAATAGAATCTTCCTTTAAGATTTTTTTATTGCAAAAAAAGAAAAGAAACAAATAAGACCGAAGCATCCAACTGTCGCTGTGCATTAGTCACTTGTCATGAAGTTTCGTAGAAATTGCAGCAGAGATTTATGGGTAATTAACACTAACGTGATCAAGTCTGTTGCTCGCGACTGTTAAGATTTAATTACAAAATCTCTTCACGGGGCGGCAAGCTTTCAAGAGGTTTTCTACTGCTTTGCTTGCATGATTAGTAAATTAAAAAAAAAATTAACAGCAATTTGAACGTGGACTTATTTGGTTACGTCAGCCGCGTGCTTCGCTTGCGATTTGTCTAAGGGTTGATTTGCATAAAAGTTTACGTTTTTTGCGATTTGGGTGAATAGACAATTGAAATACGTGTTACACGTAGAACAGGTAATATGAAGCTTTAAAACACGTGTTTCAAGTGGCTACTCAACCTAATCACAAGAAACGCATGCGTTCATGAAAATTAGCCCTAAGTACCTAGTAGAAACACGTGTTTAACTTTTCCTATTGGCTACTCATAGCAAGCAAAGAACGTGGCTAGTGGGTACGTGAAAAGTCGGTCTACGTAATTGATACAAACTCAGTGGCAACCACAAGGCGAGAACTTAAATCAAACTTTTGATTCATCCAAATAGGTTGATTAAAGCACAATTCTAGACGTTATTTCCAGTCTCCTTGGTTTAATGTCAAGCATGAATGCAGTAAACATGTCCTTTTGTAGACTGTAAAAGTGTGCACTTTTTACAACATTGATACAATCAATCTTATCTACCCTTTTCACACCTAAAATAATTCACCTTCCGCTCACTTATACAGATGAACACTTTTGTGCAATTTTCCATACATTTCAGAGTATACGAATCAGGAGTTTTAATAGCCCAATGGTTGGTCCACATTCCGCTACATTTTTGTAGGTTTGCATGTTGACGTGGGCCTCAAGACCGCAACAATCCTCTCCATTATATTGAACGCCTTTAACAAGCCATGTGGAATTTAAGACGGGGAGATGATTGTCCTAATAATATTCCATACGTAAAATATAGTACAGACTACTGGTGAGTCCACATTAGCCCTTGTTGATAAACATTTTTGTGCGTATGAAGGTTAATGCTGAGGGTATTAATTTATAGATATTTTTAACGAATTCTGTGCTGAATGACCATAACAAATCTCAAAATGACTAAATATTGCTAAGCATAGGTATATGAAAAGGGACACGATACATGTTGATAAAATATGTGCATATAGTTTCAAACATATCGAAACAATAACAGGAAATGTTTTGTAAACTGTATCAATGTTTTATAGCATTGTTTGAAATATTTACAAAATAACCTTAACGGCTCGGTTTCAAGCCCGCTTACGTTGCTTGCGATTTGGGTTAATAGCCAATTGAGACACGTGTTACAACACGTAAGAAAACTACACCACATGTTTCAATTTGCTATCCACCCAAATCGCAAGCGGGCTTGAAAATGAGCACTTACAAATGTTTACAGTATATATTAGAAACTAAATTTCAAAAATATTTCTAAAACATTTTCCAGAGAAGGAAGTATTCCGGAAATATGATTACCATCTACCAAAGTATTTCATGCTGTGGGTACATATTTAAATGCTGATTGAAAAGAAAATATATCTACATATAATGAACGTAATTAGAGTCTCTGTATCTGGCACTTATGTGAACAGTGACAGCACGGAGAAACATTGCAAAAACAAAAGTAAATTGTTTGAGATAATACACTCGTATATATCAGCACGGCCACGTATTAGAATATATCCTAGACGTCAAAATGAATGTTTCCCTGCCTCTCCTTGCACACATTGCTACTTCTTAAAGAGAACACAAGTAGCAAAAATCCAGAAAAAACAAGAACTAGAATCGTAACATCAGTCTGCTATTTTTTTCTTTTACTGTGTCGACATTTTGGAACACTTCCTTAAATAACGTGAAAGTAGACAAATGGTGCAGATCAATATGGAAGAACAACGGCAGTTCAAAGAGGACAATCATTACATTTATCAAAACTCAGAGACCAAACAGATAAGAAGAAGTGGGTTTGAATTTATATGAAAATTCCAATCCTCGTGTTGTAACGTCCGATATTGCAAACCTTAACTTTTATCTTTAAAAGCTTTCTCCAGAAATAGCTAGATCGTAAGCAGACCATAAAATCAACTTCAATCTGTTTGGAAAATAAATAATCTCAAACTTAGTATCTGTTATACGCTTTTCACATGGTTATCTGCTGGGTTAATTGCGAAAGTCCAGGGCGGTGGTCATATTAAGCCACCAAACACTAGTGGTTATCCTTTTCTTTGGTTCCTTTGTCTAAAGTAGAGACTAGATCTATGTTCGCAAAGATGTTTTTATGAAGACTTGTATACATACGTGATTTCTTGACATTTTGTGTAGAATTTCGACTACAAAGACAGTTTATGGACATTTAACAGATTTTGGAACTCATTTTGAAGATAAACTTTTATGGTAACTATTTTAAGCATTACCCTAGTAGTACACACGTTTTAAACGTTGATAAACCTTTGAAAAAGCGGATATTATACAATTTTATCAACGTTTAATACACGTATGTGCTACTGGGGTAATTAAAAAAGTACGCCGTTGTAATAACCACTGTGTCTGTAGTCAGTGGAACTGTTGAGCTGCACTGGAGTTTTTCTACCCAGCTTCTCTCCAAACTAAGGCTATGATCGCTACCTTTCCCATTCTTGTTCACGAAAGAGAGCTCGCTGATGAACGTCAGCTCTCAATTGTGGAGGGCTTCTGTCGAAGGTCTCTGTCCAACCCATACAGAATAAAACTGCATGTACAATTAAAATGCACAATGAAAAGCGTATGTGAAGTGGAGAACACCTAGACTACTGGTGATATCACTATATCAGGTTTGTGCGGATTCTGTCAGAACCCTTTCTCCCCCGAATGCGTAGTATTACCTTCGAAATTCTCGAACATACCTGCAATTTTAAAACTTTTGCACTTAAAAATAAATACAAACTCTGCAAAATTGTCTTTAGGTTCCCGAACTGAAAATGTTGGGAGAATTCCTACAGCAAAGAGTCACGGAGTGGCAGATTACCAACTACTGTGTGAACGGATTATCCATAAAACGTGAGAGCGGCAAGCGGACTTAGGTCGACTTTTCATATAGGCGCTCGCCGCGTTCTTTCCTTGCTATTTCTATGGGTAGACAATAGAAACTCGTTACACGTAGAACGCGTACTTAAACACGCGTTTCAATTGGCTACTCAACGAAATCGCAAGCAACATACGGTTGCATGAAAAGTTAAACTTAAAGCAGCGGATTTTACGCTTCTGGCCAGCCAGAAATAAGATTTTGTTGTTAAAATGATAGCACTTCAGTGATTGTCTGGCAAAATACTATTTATATCTATAAAAACTGTCTAACAGACGACGATTGTTTCTGATAACACTCAAAAGAGCAAGAAACCATTCTCACTGGATTTTTCGACATATTTATCAACCTTACAAGAGATTACATTTGAAGAGTAAGGGATGATACTATCACTATTATTATGTAGGCCTGTGTAGCAATTTAATTAATCTAACAAATCGCAACAGACATTTTCTACAAAAGAAATGACCACCGTCTTAAGCGAAGCACAAGCTGCTAATTCAATGACTTCTACTGATCATGGAAAATGAAGGTAGATAGTTCCACCATTTCCTTGCATGACAAGGGTAACTACAGAACTTCTAAAAAATAAAAATAAGTGGTAGTTTCTAAAAATAAAATATACACAGTGAAGGAATAGATCCGAGTGAAGACGCGCGAGGAAAGAAACTAGGCTTGGGTTGCGGAGAAAGCGGAAGGGCCGTTACAATGTTGCCAACTTTCCTCCGCACTCTGTTTCACAGGCAAGCGAAAAGGAAAAAGAAACTTCATTTGACGCTGTTCAGGAGCGTAGGATCCTGGCCGCTACCTTTCCTATATCATATGCCGATCCGATTGAAAGATGCTTAAAGTTATACTTAAATCCAATTCAACAAGAGGTAATCGAACGCAGTATTAAAAAAAAATAACAGCAATACATCAGATTATTTTATCTTGTACACAAGAGCAGAAGAGAATGGACCGTACTGCACACAGCGTCTACTACGAAAAGTGCTTTAACAAAACTTCCTTTGATTTTCAGACTATCATCTCCAACAACGAAAACATACCTATAATAAATGGTTTCTTACCAAAGCAAATAGAACCACGTTTTCTAACTTTGTGTAACAGTTTCGGAAGCTTCTGACCTTCTTCTTCAGACTTTGGTCACTCCATATTTGTAGAGTGAAGCCTGAAGAAGCTGGTGGTGTACTTACAAAGCTGTTACCCTTTAGATTCTTTTCATTATTAAAGTATACCAGCCTTATTAGAAAGCTGTCTTCTTATTAAAGATGGATGGATATATACAAGTATTATGCAGAGGGCTCGAACTTTCTAGATCCGGCCCTGCGGAAAGTTGCCATTGAAAACCGAATACACACCTAAAATAATATTTAAGAAGTGTAGTAAACGGACAGACTATACGATCTCTAAGCAATGGTTAATACGATTAAACATTTTAACCGCTTATTTTCTCCCAATGGAACTACGTTCTAGGGAGATAGAATTAAATATTTAATGTTTTTGATAGAACGTTGTAACTGTGATTATTTGAATTGCACTCCAGTTTGACATCATTCAATACATGTAGGCAACTTTTGCTCAGACAGAATGAATGGTGATGGAATAATTGGTGAAGAGGAAAACTGAAAAACATGGAGAAAACCCACGAATACTGTGTTTTTCATCACAAAGACCGCATGCAACGATCCAGGTTAGAACCGGGGATCTCCCGCACCAGAAGTGAGCACTCTACCACTGAGTTTTATTGTTCGAAACTCACTTTTTAATATTTGAGTATAAAATTGTTCTAGAACAGTTTCTGGGATTTTGTTTAATAAGTAAATATATTTATTTCATTGTACTATTATTTATGGCCTTTATGCGTCTATCTCTTGTAAGAAAATGTGGGGAAAATGTCGTCAGATAATTTTGAAAGTACTTTGTATCTCGCCAATGTCTGAATTGTGTTTGCTGTACAATTGTTGAGCTTGGTAGAATACATACAAAGTCATATTTCACAAGCTCTTGCTCCGGACCTAAACCCAGGTTGAGAGGAACATAGATTACATCACACCAGTTGCTTTCGATTCTCCTAAAAAGGAACGTACACAACATTAAAATTCTGTGTAAATACAAAAGATAATTTTAAGCTACGTGTATTATAAGCTTACTTCTACTTATTTAGCAGTCAAAATGATGTTTTCGTTTGTGTATTGTCGTGTGTTTTTTCAAGTTACTGGATTGGGTAAATTTAGCTCCACAGTTTTTACACTCAAATGGTCGTTCGCCTGTGTGGATTCTCATGTGTTCTTTCAAGGTACTCGAACGGGTAAATTTAGCTCCACAGGTTTTACACTCAAATGGGCGTTCGCCTGTGTGGATTCTCATGTGTTGTTTCAAGTGAAATGAATGGGTAAATTTAGCTCCACAGCTTTTACATTCAAATAGTTGTTCGCCTGTGTGGATTTTCATGTGTTGTTTCAAGTGGCTGGATTGGATAAATTTAGCTCCACAGCTTTTACAATCAAATTGTCGTTCGCCTGTGTGGATTCTCATATGATATTTCAAGCCACTGGATTGGGTAAATTTAGCTCCACAGTTTTTACACTCAAATGGTCGTTCGCCTGTGTGGATTCTCATGTGTTCCTTCAAGTTATTGGAATGGGTAAATTTAGCTCCACAGCTTTTACACTCAAATGGTCGTTCGCCTGTGTGGATTCTCATGTGTTCTTTCAAGGTACTCGAACGGGTAAATTTAGCTCCACAGGTTTTACACTCAAATGGTCGTTCACCTGTGTGGATTTTCATGTGTTGTTTCAAGCTATTGGATTGGATAAATTTAGCTCCACAGCTTTTACAATCAAATGGTCGTTCGCCTGTGTGGATTCTTATGTTTTGTTTCAAGTTACTTGATTTCGTAAAATTAGTTCCACGTGTTTTACAATCGAAAGACCGGTTTCTTGGACGTATTCTAATTTGCTTTGTCAAACCACCGCATTTTGGGGACTCATCTGAGTCTGTCTTACAGCACACTGTTTCTTCGACACGGGATGGTTTACTAATGTCTTTAAAAACGTTGCTATTATTTAAAGATGCTTCTACAGGAAACAAATTTAATATTTTGTCCGCGTTTTGTTGTTTTATGCTACTACTAATAATACCTTCAACATTTTTATAAATACACGAAGTTGTTTTTGGTTTATTTTCTACATCGGAAGAAAGCATCTCTGGAAAGTGCGATGTGACATTTGATATTAAGTCGGATGATAACTGATCTAAATGTTTGTCCTCTTTACGTCTTTGTTTACTGTCATTATATTCCCCGCTACAATCCTGAAAAATATATTTAGGAAATATGTAAGTAAATCACAGTTGTAGATACTGCAGATAAATTAAAACCCAGCACCTGATGTTTTATTTAAAATTGTATAAAATAAGTTATTAGAGACTACTAAATTATTAAATTTGTCAAAGGATAAATTCGATATATTTATAATTACAAATGAGATTCTCAAGAGAAAACGCATAACTGAACTGTTGATTGAAGAAGTCTTTCCTATTATCCTATGGATTAAACTAGAATAATTGTACAGAACAATGAAATCAGTAACCTCTAAAAGATATCTGAAACTAACTTCAAAAGCTTTCTAGTTTTGAAATAAGGGATATTCCAGTTATTGAACTTGTTAGGATTCAAAAGGGAATAGAAATCGACATTTGAATTCACGTATACTCTAATAGATCCCAACGATATCAGACGAAACACTAACCTGTGAATTAGGTAGTTCTATTTTTGTTCTCAAATATAAAATTACGGCATAAGACGTAGTGTATTTTCTACGGCATTTATTGTTTAGGGGATGTGTTACGTAGTTAGTATCGGCAGCGCACATTTTTTTACATCATTAGAACATCAACATATAAGCAAGAATTATCAGTACTGAGAACCTTCAAAAGTATTAAAAATAGGATTATATGAATATTTAAAATAGGATCTCGTTTGGTCATCGCCTAACTTCATTTATCTGATGTAAAAGTGCATCTAAAGTACTGTCGGTATAAGATAGAGTTGTAGAGGCTCTGTCCTGTATAAATATTGTCAATTAGACGGAAACGTCAATAACAGTTACCGTAGTCAACCCGTAAGGGACTAGGGCCACGCTGGCTCAGATCGTAGAGCCGTCACCTCTAGCATTTGGATTCGTCGGTTAAAATCCTGGCTTTGTGGTGGTTTCCTCAGGGTTCTTCTATTTCCTCCCACTTTCTTCATTGCATCATCATCCATACGGCCTGAGCCATAGTTGCCTAAAGGCCTTAAATAAATTCAAATTCGTAAGAGCGTAATACTCTCGTAGCGCATCTGACTTAGAGAAAAACATAACAGTGAAATTTACCAAATAGTTATTTAATTATATAAAAAGTTTTTTTTTACCATTTCTACTTTTGCAGTATACTACCATGAACACAAATACTCCTGATACGTTTCAGTTTCATCAGAGATGCCGAAAGATTTTTGTAACTTTTCAGAAATTGCAACCGATAAGTCAATTTTCTCGTATCTTAATTCCTGTAAAATTTTACCAGCATTACTCTCTGTATTAGATGAACTTGAACTCACTGGCTGCAAACTATTATAAATAAATCGAGTTGTAATGCAGAAACGACTAAAATGCGCGTTGAAGTTTTTCTACAACTACGAGCAATCGAGGCAAAGTTGATACCGCTTTAAACCTGAATATTGAACTGTACGGGAAGTTCAATCTTAAACAAGCGCGTCTCTGCCTTTTAGTTAACTTATATCTTATACTCATCCTAATTTACCATCATCAATTGTTTTTAAATATTCGTTTATGCTCTTCATTTTTGTTACAAGGTTTAAAGCCTCAACTTCAATAATATAATTTAGTTACTCGAAATTACTGGCTGAAGATGCCATAAAAGGTTTCTGGTTTAATTAATGCCAGAGGCAGGAACTGATTATCTTATACCCCCGAGAACTAAGCATTACTAAAATTATATTCACAAAATGAAACTGAAATGACATTCATAGTTTAAACATTCTGTTATATTTTATTTCCTACGAAATATAATATTTATTTTAGTTCCTTGTAGAAAGAAACCGTACGTCAAACGAAACATATGCTAAACAATTAACATTCATGTCAATTAAATTAGGATTTTATAATAATTTTCTAAAACCCTGAGACATATGCTTCATGGTCATTCAATATCTACAAACCACATATTTTGGAGAACGCAAATCTACTTTTTGAAACGGCTGAAATTAAATAAACTTTAACGCAAAACTCTCCAAATACCCTAAATATATTAAGTATTTTCGCTGCCGAATCAAAGTCTTATTCCCGTACTCTAAGAATAAAGATTAACATTTTGTGTTAGTCCTATCTAACCGTCCTGCAAATATGTATCACTTGCGAATAATAAATCAATAAAACAAAAATTAACGTGGTTTAGTAAATGTAGTTTTTCTCTGCATTCACAAATTCATATCATTCATCCCAAAAGTACTAGAGTTTACGGGAAATGAAGTGTGCATTACGTGGCACGAAGGATTCCAAACCGCAAGTAGCGAAGGCTTGTTAAACCAAATTAAGATGACGGAAGTAATCATTAGGTGAAGAACGATATAGATTGTTTTAAGCATTTCTTACAACTGCCAAGCAATTGAGAAAATTATACGACACAGCAAACAAATATGTACTTAGATTTAAATATTATATCAATAGGAAGATCTACATCAACTCAAAAATAAACATATTTACACATCAATTCACCACCAAATGTAAGACTGTTATTTATTGGACAGAAAAGTCAACTTTCCCCTCATGTAAAGTAGTACACAATTATACGTAAAAATGCTTGAGTATCACTCCACAAATCCAAAGACAACGCAACTAATTAAGATACTTCAAGAAAGTATTTTAAAACACATTTATTATTCCAGCAAATCCATGTGATTGGGAACAACTCACCTGCGAAAGAGACCTTGCAGGGTCACTTAATACAATATCAGGTTCTTTCTCTTGTTTCACATCTGGGTGAATCTCTGAGAATTCTCCAACACTTTCACTTCCATCAGCATTGACTAAAACCTTTTGTAATTGTTTTACAATTTCTATCGACTGATCAAGTTGATCGGAGCTTAATTCTTGAATAAGTTTATCTAGATTGCTCTCGGCCATTGATCCACTGGAACTGCATTGCTACAATACAAAATATTATTATTACAAAGAAAATGAGTTACAATGCAGTGCATAAGCGATAAATTAAGACGCCTATTAGATATACAAATTTCAGGGCAACATTAGTCAAGGAAGATAGTTATTGTACGCTAATGTAAGATGCGTATTTAAGAATTCGCTTAAGAATTATAGTGTTTTTGTTCACCTTAAACCTACTTCCTCTATTTAAGGTTATGTCTGCTATAACATATTAAATTGAATTCAAATGGATTTACCGTGGAAATAAAGGACAAAACATTGCTTCAGAATGCCGACACTTTAGTCAATCACTTCGAAGCAGAACTCTAAATAGACATCTGTACATTGTGTTGGGTCTTCAATAAGTGTTGATCTCGCATATGGTGGGGTTATGAGTTCATATTAGTATCTATGTATTATATTTGAATTATGAATATGAAACAGAATTTTTTTCTTTGGCCAAAAATACTTTCAGATGGCTGAAGGAGATATTAATCAGTGCAGAGAAGTCATTAAATAGAAGAGTCGTGGAACAATTAACTGGGACATTGCATAGTCTTTTCTCTTACACCTAAGATTGTACTGCGCACGAAGTATCACTCCCAATTTAATTTTAAAGATGGGATAGTGACCTTAGAAGTACATGGAGCAGTTGCGATGGTTCCGATGATGGATCAGAAGTGGGTCAGAATGAGGTAGAACGTTTGGTGAGGAAGATAAAGGACAGACCGAAAAAGTGATGCAACCAATAAGCCTGAGGGGGTAAACACACCCGTGGAGACTGCGACCATGCTAAGGATTCCACTAGAAGCTGCCATTATCCTGGAGGAAAAGAACGAAGACAATGGAACATCGGAACGATACAAGCAGGAATATGAATAGACTTATAAATCAATGTGAGGCTATGATGAAGAGATGGTTGGCAACCCAACGGAATGGGACCAAGCACCAAATCAGAACTATGGCTCCAATGGTGAACAAGGGTTTGCTTTTCTGAACCAGTTATAGGAAAGGATAAAGGAGACGGAAATTTTCAGCAGCCTCCGGATTTTTGGGCGACGACACACCCTCAACAGAAATTGAGAATAGATATCCATACGGTCATAGGTTATTGCCCGGAAGAGGTAGTCAACAATTTTAAGGGGAAACCAGTACACAAGTAAAGCACGGAATTATGAGGAGGACAGTGACTACTCTGAAGACACCGACAAACAGGATGCGGAACGCATGAGGACCTGGAATGAAGAATTAGTACGCGACCACCAAGTATGGAATCTAGTAAGACAAAAGCTTCAACGTAAGCAAAATGGGACGGGAATTAACGCAGTGGAAGCTGTCATAGCTGATGGGATATGTAGCCGAGATCCATTAGTGAAGGGCCACCAGTGGAAACTAGGCATCCAGCCACTTGTGGATGATATGGAGCTCAATGAGGTTCGAGTTGATCAAGAGAAACATAGCTGCTTGTGCACGTGCAGGTCTGGACAACCAACAGAGGGAGATGCAAATAAGCGCTTGAATTAAGAAGATAGTAATTACGGTGCCGTGCGGTTCAACAGTAAATATAAGTAACTTGGAGCTTGTTCGAACGATAAAAATCGTCGCAAATAAAGGAAATAAGGCAAAAAATCTACTGAGGAATGCGTCCTGTTTATGGTAGTAATGCACTTGCATGATATAAGGTGAATTCCTGCGCTAAGCAGTTTCAGTGAGAGAGGGCATCTTTTGAATATAACCCATTTTCACGGCCGCGTTTGGTGGTTACTTTAAATGAAATGACCCAAAACTGAAAACCATGATTTTGAAAAATCGGCAGTGAAGGTCAGGTAATAGCTCACAAACATTATATTTCAACTACCAGAGTTCGCACTATGACCCATACAATCTTGAGTATATCACAGGTTAGTTCCAGGTGAGCGCCACGAATGTTGACACCTGAGCAGAATATATTTTTCGATGGCGTTGCCGAAGAGAATTTAGACATGCTTAGAGCAATCCCAGATAACTTCTACTCAAGACTTTTAATAACCACGTGATGGAACATGGGTCCACCAACATGATACAAAGACCAAACTAACAATTACTTGGAATAGAAGGTCTTGTGCTTTTTGGTAAGCCATACAACACAAATAAATGTCTACTGGAGATACCTATAGTTCCTCGCTGATGTCTTTCCACGCGTTTGTTAAACAGAGACACCCTGGAAACTTGTCGGCGGGTGTGTTGCTGATCCACGACAATGCACCCGAATACATAATTCAAAAAAAACAGGATGCTATCAAGGAGTGTGGCTTCATAATGCTTAACTACCCAATCTGTATCACAGA
>JAGDQP010037752.1:0-18477 GCA_022664845.1 Lepisma saccharinum
TACACAACATGCAAGTAATAATAATAATAAATAATTTCCTACACACTAGTAATGTTACAAAAATAGCTAGTTCTGTCGAAAAAATATTTACTGGCAATAATTGAGCAATTCGCAAATGCGAGATTTTTGGAAATCAATACACACTAGCAACGCTGCTTCCTTGCCGCCATACGTTTATCGTTACGATAACTTTGTAGGCACATCACATTTGTTGTCATTACGGAAAATTTTCGAATTACGGAGGTAACTAGATATCTCTGGCAGTGGTGGCGTGAGAGGGGCTAGTGGTGCTCCTGCCGGTCACCAACACAAGTGAATCACTTAATCAATGAAGCACATCAATGGTGGTCGGTGACGTAACAGCAATGCCGTCTCAGAACTTTTTATTCGCTTGACAAGCATGACTCTTCAGATTCTAAGAAGCCATTTGTACGTATAGGTTACGGCGAGTGAGCGAAAAAATATCTGCCTTGGCAACTGAGCTTTCCCGAGGGGCTCCAAATAACGGAAAATTAGATTTTCGGCCAACAGTAGCAGAGTGAGTTCACGATTTTTATCATGAACGGGCATCAATCAAGTTGACTTGCTCCCGGCCTCAGATTAACTTACGCCGCCACTGATCTATGGAGCTCTGCAATAGTTGGGAACTGATAGTAGGTTTACAGTTTATTTGGAGTTCGAGCGTTGGCATTATATCTTTTTAAACTACGTATTTGTTGCTGAAAGGAAATTAAAAATGTGTTTCCAGATTCAGCAAAATAGATAAATAACAACTCTTTGCCTGGAACTGGTAAAATATTTTCGCGAACTTGCCATTGAAAATCGCTTGCTTAAGACAGGCACATATCTAGAAGATGGTTTCACGCAGTACCAACGCCTTCACAATAAGGACCCGAGGTCTGTATGTGTGTGCAATTTACGTAAAATGCATATAATTTTGCCAAAAATTATACTAATATTACTAAAAATATCAGAATTTCGGGGGAGAGAGTCCGGAACCACCCTCCACTCCTAAATAATCCCTGGCTTAAGTCGTTCGAAAATGCATCTACACGGACACATTTCTCAACATGTCAAATGTTTGTGAACCGTTGCCCTAAACTCATAGGCTAGATTGCCATCACCCTGCATTCTAGAAATGTATATGAAATGACAGTTTTATTTTCTTACATTTCAAGAAGACTCTCTCTTTTAACCCAAGGTTTTGAAAAACGGTTTTCGCAAATCTGACAAGAAAAAATATATACTGTTTTTTTATTATAAGTTATTTAAAATTAAAACAATTTGTTAATATATGCCCTGATTACACACTTCAATTTGAAATATCGGTAGAAATAACTAGACAAATCAGGGAGTTCATGCAGTTCATTCAATTACTAATAGAGGGCAGTGATTGTCATTAGTAAATTAGATGTTTTCTAACTTCTTGGAAAAGTATCTCATTTGACATTTATTTACAACAGTTTGGGTTTACCGAACGGAAATTAAGTTACATTATTTAAAGAAATATACTAATTAATTTTTAAACAATTGATCTTCATCTACGTCGTAAATAATTGTCTTCATTAATCAATTATTTAATTTGTTAGCAAAGCCTAGAATTAAAAATTCCCCTTGGGTTACAAAATAATCCCCTTGCGGGGGAAAAATAAGGGAACTTTAGAACTTGCTGGGATTTTTAAACGCAATTTTTTCGAGGCAAAATTTAATTTTATTGTATATTACCTTTGTTTGGCTATATATCAGGACAATATTTTTCACACAAATACGTTACGCAATTCTGTTTATCATTGCAAGTCAGTGAATTTATACGACGCTTCAATATATTTATTTTTGAGAGAAGAAATGTCAGCTATAGACATGCGACAATCTTTATGTCCATAGCTGTACAAATTTCTGTACTTATAATGTAATCAGTCTGGATTCACTGTTCACGACACTGTCCAAATAATACTGTTTCTAACACTTGCTCGATTGTAATGGCATACACTCTTACTGTTCGATCTGAAGTTTGTTCCTACTGTAAGTTCTAAATTCTTAATCAGCTTAACTGCCGCAATGAACATTAGCTTAGTAATTATGCATTCCTGCTTCTTGTAAATTACTTCTTTAATAAAGGCAAACTGAAAGTTTTATTTTACCATTAGTTCAGTTCTTGCATATGTATCATATCCCGGTCTATCGTATGGTTCTTATACATATGTCACCTATCACAGTCTATCGGATGGTATTAATGTTTCTACTGGTCTTAACTCCAATGCAATGAAGATGAGAACGAAGACACTGACTATCGAAATCCCTGCTTAATGGGCCTCCAAACATATGCTTAATGGGCCTCCCGCTTCTGACGTAATATCTCTTTAATAGGATGAGAACCCTGCTGTTGACATGACCAAACACTCCAACGATTTATCGACGCTGAGGGGACTACAGTCAACACACAAGCATCAATTCAGGGCTCGAATGGCAAACCATGGAGCTAGACGTAATCCTTGAATTACTGCCTGCCAAGCGCAAGTGCCCCAAAATAGGTTTAAAAGCTAACAACGAGCTTCAAAAAATACCTTCGTTGTTCTATTCTCTTGAGCAACAAGTCTCTGACATGATTTAATTGCCTCCTTAACTTTCATCGGCCGCTGCATCTGTAGGTATATAGCTGACTTTTCTTTACATTCTGTGGTTCCAGATTCTTCTAGAACCCTGTTTCAGAATCCCATGCCATTTCTTTTTTCATAAGTACTCAAAAATCTAAAAGACAATCCTTGCGTCTTCTTTACTTTTGCAACGCAAAACTGAGTACCACCTGTATAGCAATTTCGTACTATTCGCCTTCCAGAGTTAATATATTTCTGATGGTAGCTAGTTATTTGCCCAAATTTGTACTGTTGCGATTTGTTATGATAGAGAATAAGATTTTTTTCTCTTCAAACCCGTTATACGATCACCATCTCACGTGCTTCCTTTCTCCTTCATTTTCGGCTCCATTGTTTACAAGGAACCTACAAGCTATTTCCATCAACTAGAAGCAAAGAGGAAGGAAGGAAGTTTCAGGAAGCTGTTGTGAGAACAGTATTCTTCTTAGTAAATTCATAACTTACAAATTCTCCTCAATAGATTTAAATTTATTGTGTACGTTAGTTTTACATATTATTGAAAAATAGAAAATTTCCTATTGGAAATTTTAATTATAACAGCAATGATGTTAAAACATGTCACCTTGAAACAATCAAATAAGTAAACTGCACAAAACAGAACATCATTATCCGAAAAAAGACAAATGAGTTATGTTTAAAAAACGACATGTCAGGGAAAAGACTAAAGATTTGGTAATTAAAGGAATATAATTTTAAATTATTGCATACCATGAAGTGGAAAGCAGACTTTTGCCCTCACATTTAACCTGAAAGCCGGACTTTTACAAGGATATTCACATATATTGACGAGAGCAATTTTCCAAAGCAAATGAACTTAAATCACGACAAATACTTGCCTGCCGCATGCTTCATTTGCTTTGTCATATGCTATGGCACTTGTTGGTAGCACATATTATATATTCCAATAAACTATTAACGGTATACATTGAATCCAGAATCAGAAGTTTTGTTTGCGTTTCCTTAGAAACGGGAAAGTAAACTTTTACTGACAGTTCAGTGATCTGTTTTTGAACATTTTTATTCCCTTACACACAAAAGAAACATAACTAACAATAAACTAAAAAGATGTATTTCTGTATGCATTAAGGTAATAGCATAGTATACATCTGGCTACTGACAATAACGGATAGGTATAAATGCTTTAAACTAACTTCTCTCAAAGACGTAGGAGAGTCCCATTACCTAGAGTGGGAATTTTCTCTTCTGAGCTGACACAGCTTTGAACACAAAAAATATATAACAACAACGCAAACATTAAAGGTAAACACTACAAATACCAGCATTAATCAATATAATACGGTATATACTCGTCTCTCTAAACAAGGTTACGATGAAACCCAAAGCCGCGATAAAGAAATCATCACAGACTGAGCGTATCTAGTTGAACTTATCATCAATCTATCAGAGTCTTAATCTGTAGTCTCTTCTTCAAAGAAATCAAGATCAGTCTTCCTGATTATCCACTCTTTCAATTATCTGTAACACGATCCTAACAAAAATTGGTAACTCACTAAACATCTTTAGTCTCACAATGGAGCGAAACACTTCTACATAACACAGAATAGCCCACGAATATACTATTTAGATTCCTAATGTGTAGAATGTCCCACATTATAATCGTCTTTTAATGAGCGTCTTTTAATTCATTAGATTTTGGAATGGTTTTTAAACTTTTACAGCCTTAACATATTACCTAAATATTTTATTTTTATAGTTTAACAACAGTGAGTAATATTCTAATTCTCTCTAGTTTAACACCAGGAAAACCTTAATCACTCTCACAACAAAGAAGGGATAATATTTTCTAGCTTGATTCAAATATAAAGTATTTTAGCCATATAACACCACATCCCGCTATTTGGAAACGATAACAGGTGGAAGGAATTCAGAAGTACGAATATGTACGTAGATACCCTCTAGCAATGACCGGAAAATAACTGGGCTAGTAATCATAGGAGAGCTGCCATGACGCACACTTGGTGCTGAGATCTCGGCAGAGAAGGTCGTTCTTAAATCAGGTGGGTACATTTTCCTGAATTTCACATCGATTGCGAGTCATAATTGTTGAAAATCATATCTATATCAAAAGAGTAGAATGCCTTGTTGTTCCGAAAGCACAAGAAACTACCCAAAGTTTTGTAATATGTAAGAGAATGAAATGGTAATATGATCGTCTGTGGTTGTATCCCAATAACGCCACAGTGAATATCTTAATAACAACACAATGTGTACCTTTGTAATTTACACATTTTTATTATTATTATTTTCTTGTATTTTCTAGATTAAATAAGAAAGCGTTTTTGAATTTCTCTCATAGCGAGAGTTATTATTTTGTAAGATATTTTCCACTACCAACTGCATGAATTTCACATTGAATGTGTGGTATATATAGGCCTATTTGTAGTCATCAAAGTGCATGAACATTATTTTTTCTTCGTCGCTTCAGTTTACAAGGGAAACATTAGTTTACTAGCTTAATGTAAAGTATGTGGAAAACTTTCCATTCAACTTAGAGGGTGGCATTATTGGGAACCTATGCCCGTAATAACGCCACCATGTAACGATTTTTGTATTTTTCCCGCCGTCATTGTACACTAATCTTTATATAACTCTGCTGGTATGTAGCGGACTTCAGCATGTTTTCCACATAAACAATTTTGGAATTCTAGCTGACATGATTTACTAGCTACATCAGATATGCTCTTAAGATGGCGTTATTTGGCTAAACTACCTTAGTCACAAAGTACACATGAAGTGAAATTATAGTAATGTTTATCTAAAAGCTTTCACTTCATAAAACTGTATTCTTTTTTTATTTATGATGTTTATCATCGCTAGTGACTATCAGATATTCAACTAAGATCCCGTCTGAATACTAAAGCTTTATACGAGATGACGAACAACTCAGGTATCTCAACAACAAAGCTTTATCTTCTAATATCCACCACACAGGAACAAAATGAGTTCCAACAACACAGTATTATTTTAATGTACCATTTATAATAAATTATAGTAAGAAATGTATTTTTATTTACCAATGTAAGAAATCTATTTGTGGTTCCAAGGAACAGTACCTTATGAACGAAATGGATTTCGATCGGAGTGTGAATACTTTTATCTCTTTTCGTGAGTCGAAAAACGGCTCAACAATATTTACTATAATACTTAGAACAACATGTATATAATTTATTTAACATGTGTACAAGAGCGTACACCCGATTACTTTCACAAAAGAAGATGGGTCAAAAAGAGCGTGAAATGAGAGTACGTAATATTAAATTATAATTCGTTTGTGCCATTTCGATAGTCCAAACAGAATCAAACATATGGAGAATTGTGGGGTTGCTATGAGTGGTTGCCTAGCAACCAGTAAACAACTTTCAATCATTCCAGAAACATTAGTGTATTCTTGAACATTACATTAATTCGTTATCAATTCACGCAACTTTTCACTCTGCATTTGTATTACCACAAACACTTACTGATTCTTTTTCATAACACTTTGTTGCTGAACCAACAAAATAGTATGTGTTGCATCCTTAATTAATTTGTAGTAAAACCTATCGTTTACATGATACATACATTGTCCTGTGCACTGACGCATAGATTTTCCCGCCAGTGGAAATGACATACGTTGTTTGAATGTTTGCACTAACACAAAACTGCATTGAGTGCTAATCGAAAGAAATTTAGAACTTCTGAAGGACTTTACATCGTGTGATCGTGAGTCCTAGAAAAGTACAGTATTCTAAAGCTATGACCTAACATAAGAGTATGCAGAGCAGAACTCATTGCAGTAGAAATGAAGAGAGAAGTGGGAAGCGAACAGTGCCGCTCAGTCTTGTCCCCTCCGTACAAGCAACTACCACTGCGAGAACCTGCACCAGGACATTAAAGGTCAGTGAGACAAAGGCACAAATGGAGTATGATTAGCATTACAAGACACTCTAAATACTCATAAAGGTAACACTGGTCACCAGGCCAGTACATGCCACTTGCCAAGTTTGAACCAAAGAGTACGTACTGTGATGATTCAACTGACGCATGTCGGGAGTCTATTGCGTGAAGCGAATTGTGCTTAAAAGCTGTTCAAGTAACGTCCACGAACAGCGATGCATGCCTCATACCGACGACTCATGTTCACATAGATGCGATAGAAAACGGCTGGTATATGTCGGATTCCAAGAGAAATTTGTTCCAGTAACTTCGGCAGTATCTCCTGTAAAAAGATTAAGTAGTTGGCACCAATGAGATGTCCTGGGAGAAGATATGGTCCAATCGTCCATGTATGATGCCTGACCATACGTTCACACTGAATCGTTTCTAAAATGCGCGCTCGCGAACACCATGTGGATTTTCTTCTGGCCTATTATCACAGTTAAACACACCATCTCTAGAGAAGGTCGCCTTGTCAGTGAAGATTAGTACTGGGAGAAATGCAGGCTCCTCTACACAGTGCTGAGAAAAACACTGACAGAAGTTTACACGTGGCTCAAAATCGGCTGGACCAAGACTTCGAACTCGCTGAAAATGGTATGGATGCAGGTGTTCTTGGTGGAGAGCCTCCAAACAATTGTCCTGCTCCCACCCACGCCATGGGCAATGCATCAGGCCCTCTTCGAAGGAACCCCTTCCAAGAGTCGAAGCACTCACTCCATCATAACCGTTTTCTTTCACTATTGACGCAGGAAAATATTCCAGCATTAGTAACATTAAACAATTATCCTCTAAATTCGACAACTTGTTCCGTACTGTAACATGATGAAGTTCCAGTTTTCCTTCGTTGAATCGTCCAATCAGCTCGAGTGTCTTTGGCTTTAAATTTTCTCCTAATGTATGAGTCAAAATATTATAGCTATTCATGTTCGTTAAACTGTTATTATCAGATGGGATTAAGTGATAGATGTATGGAAAGAAAGGTATCCATTTGCAAGCCAAAAACTGTTCACTAGAATTATCATAGCTATCATACAAAATTAAATATCTTCTATTATTTCTCTGTTCAGACAATTTATCAGCTTTGTAAATATACTCAAACATATTACATATATGTAATGGGGAAAAAACGAATGAGTTCCATCCTTCATTCATTGCCTTAGCGATCTCTTGAATTAGTCTATTCTTTGACATATGCGGAGAAACTTGAATGAAGGTAATATACTTCTGTTTGTTATTGAACTGAATAATTGGAGCTACGAGATTCTTTTCATCAAACATTACGACACATTGTTTATCATGGGTCAATTCTGTTATCATATCAAGCAAACCCTCAGCTATGTGAATAGTTTTGTGATAGACGTCCACTTTCAAAGCTTTACTACCGAGAGCACAACAAAGACTAATGGTTATATAATATACTATCATTTTCAAATCTTGACACAACGTCAACAGGATTAGTTGATGTCAAGCTCCAAAACGTCTTTCACGAAAGAAAATTTAGATAGGATGTCACTTGATTATCTTTAAATATAAATGTTATTATTGCAATACTGGTAGAAACATCTTCCAAGGTTACTGCATCTGTACTACAGGGTGTCGCCATACTTGTAAGTTGTCTGGTCATAGACGTAGTAGTGATTTGACTTTGAGCTGAAGAGATATATATTTAAGATTCAAAGAAAGCGGATTCATTTGAGTTCTAAAAACAAGAGTTACAGTTAAAAATATAATTTATGAGCTTATAAATACATCATTTTGAAAATTTAGCACTAGTTTTATGCTACCTTTGTGTGGTTATTAATGATAAAGTGAAAAAAATAACAGTACAATATTTATACAATGAATAGTTCAAAAGTTCGTAATACTCGTAATTAACAATTATCTTGGTAACAGTTCAAGGGATTTTAACTTAGCGAGCTAAAGCGGATATCTTGGAGGAGACTTTAAAGATCATGATGAAAATTAGAAAAATAATTTTGGATCTTTACGCTCAAAGAAGGTAATAATCTAATTTCAATTTGTGGTATGCGATATCAAAAACAACATACAATGCTGTCTCATTCACATTTCCTGTTATTAGTGCGTGACACTGTAGACGTATCAATGTTGCGTGTTTGGAATTCGAATATTCTCAATATACCTTTGTAATCGTCATCCGAAAGAAAAAATCCATGAACATTAAACACACGGGAAGTGGAGAGCTAATTGTTTCTCACACTTATCCAAATCAAACGTTGAAACTTACGTTTATCTTCCACAAGAGTAGTACCATAGCACAGGCGAAACTTCTTACTGTTGAATGGCACAATCCGTTTTCGCGTGTCCAGCCGGGAAGAAACAGTGTATCGTACTGTACTCATGCCTATAACACACTAATACCTCAGTTTATTTGCATATGGAATGTCGTAGGAAACCCTATCTATTGTACATCGCACTATTTGGTTGTATTTTAATGTCAAAGTTAAACCTTTTGATAGAAGTATAAAACAATACAACCCTGCAATTTCTTGTTTGTGTGTCACGGCGGGTAAATAGCCAACTAAATCGTACTCGAGCGCATGAATTCAATTCTGCTTTCAGGTAGCCTTTTCCTGACAATGTTAATGTAGATATGATGATTCGACGATCTTTGCCATGAAACAATAAAAAAGCCAAAGCCACACACAACTGAAGGATGACAGAATGGATTAACATGCTACTCGCATTCTCTGTTAGATTATATAAGTGGATTGGGGGAATGGGCAGTACAACCTTTAATAATGGTAATATAAGTAGTACAAACCTGGTCAAAAAGACCTCCATGCGACCTCTTGCAGGTTAAGATGTTGGGACCAGTGACATTTGAACTAGAGTCTTCTGACTCACCAAACCGTGTATGACCAAACTGAATCATACAAAAAGCATTGTTATATTTTTTATCTACTTCGATAAGCTAGCCGTTTATCTGTTTTTTTTTATTTCAAAATGGTTTATTTTTTACATTTCGATAATGTTAACAAGCAAAAGAAAGAAAACATTCTTATTAGACTTTTTTTTCTATATTTCCTTTCTGTTTTAAGACAGTTTTATATTACAATTCCCAAATACGTTAAGATTTGAACGCACAAATCTAGAGTCACCAGGACCCCAACATATGTCTCCATGTTAATTGTTTTGAGCCAACATTGTTAAAAATTCCAAGAATGATCATTTTTCATTATTTATTTACACCATTTTAGAGATTCCATGTTCCACGTTATATATGAATACCTGCACCGAAAAACAGTACAAACCACAAAAACTTGTTCTTGAGAAAAATACTAATAAATATCTAAACAATACAACTTCCAAAATGAAAGAAGAAAATGTTAGGTTCATTCAAGGGCAATCAATATTTTATTATATATTTAGCAATTCCCACCTGGTGACCTTCGAAATATGATCCTTGCGTAGACACACACTTGCTCCATCCGCCCTGTCATTGTTAGAAACAGTGGCAGTACTCATTGTTGGGAATGCTTAGAAGGAGCTGAGTCGCATTTTCCTAGCTTGTGACGATTCCCGACCACTTTTGAAGCAAAAAAAAAACACTTTGGCACTGCAGTGTTTAGTCTAGGTGCATCAACCGAAAATTCAGGTAAACTTAAATACTTGTTTTGGTCTCATTTGAGGCGGAATACATCCAAGATGGAATAATGTGCACAGGGTGTTCCAAAGTTGTTGAAATTGCCATATGATTTGTATGCAAAGACGTTTTATAAAAATAACACGAACAAACTTTTTCCTGTTCTTGGAAAGCATCTACGAAGACTTATTTTCTTCTTGAACAGAAGAGTTATTCTATTCTATATTCATATTTAGACACAAGTAGGTATAAATACTCTGAAAATTCATTCTAAGACCAAACTGGGATCAACCAAATCAATCCTAACAATGACCGTGATAAAAACAATTGATTGTTATTACCATTATAGTTATACAGGTGAACCATCAAATACTCAACGGATTTTCTATTAATCCGTAACTGGAACACGCAAATAAAGTAACACTTAGGGAATACATGGGTCATTTTGACCCTTCAATTCATTTCGGTATTCAAATGATTAGAAGACTGAATTTTACAACGAACGAACATGCATCGCATTTGTATACACATTGAGGATACACGCATTAGGCATTGTGGTCATTAATAGTCGATAAGTAGCACGGTTGCCACCTTGCTGTTAAAGGAAATATGGACAGTGCCTGCTGGAGGTCTGAGAGTATTAGTACATAACAGGTCCGGGTGTACTTTTACGAAAGAAAAATAGTATTAAGGCTTCTGCTTTTAGGGCCATCTATGAAGTTAAAAATTACTACCGATGTAGCTAAAACAAATTATACGTATTAGTCTTATTAATAATTGAACTCAGACATTTTAGACACACTTAAAAAAAACCTCCTCCAACCTGCCAATAAGACAGATCGCTCAGGGAGGAAAATCCTATAATTAATCCTTTGCTCTTAGAAAAATTCTCTAATTTAAGCAATAAAAATTTTCGTTATACGTAAGCTTCTTGAGAGGAGGTACATTTAATTTTGGATTCACTCTCTATTTTCTGTAATAATTAATTTACTAGGAAAGTCTTTTATATACATAGAAACTTATAAGAAACACTAAAATTAAACGTGTCTTTTCAAAGTAACAAAATAATGTGCAAAGGCAAGTCTTTCTTAAAAATGAAGTTTCCGACCCTCTACATATGGGTGTCATCTTGAACATATTAAGAAGACAAAAAAGAGGTGAGGAAGACGCGTCGGGAAAAACTACCTTGCAAAATTGCTTTACCATTATGTCTTAAGAGTCCAGAATAAAGAAATAGAAAAAATATATGTCTCATAGAAATATTGGGAATGGTAGTTTAATGCCTATATAATTAAAATATCAAGTAATAAAATATACATTGTGCTTATAAACTCTTCTGAACCGTGGAAATTGGGACAAGTTGCGTCCCGATGAACACTGAATCGAGACGCGGAACAACAGGCCAATTATCGGGACAGACCCGACACAATCAGGACAAGTCACAACCCTGATAAGTAGTTATAGACTTTTGCATACAAATGTACGGTGTATGTAAAATATAGATTTCTTTGCAGGATGGACAAAAATTCATTGTCAGAACTTTAGGAACGGAAAGTTCTAATCAAAATACAGAGAAAATACGCCTTTGTAATTTGTCGAATTCCGCTTAGTTTCGGAGCTACAGGTTGTAGAAAGCGTGCGAAAATTAACTTTAGAGCATGATATTTCACATATTATGAACAGCAGAACTGCAGAGTCTAGGTACTCCCAAAGACCTGCTCTATCCAAAAATGTATATTTCGAAATTATCCGGTGGCTGCACAAGGGATTGCCCAAAGGAATACTACGGAATTCCCAGAAATTCTCTTAAGAAAATGGAGGCCGAAATGTGCATGATCTTGACGATTTTCCAGCAGGTAACAATTATTCGTAAACTCCAAGTAAATATCTCAAATATATTTCATTTGTAGAAAGATTTTTAAAAAGTGCTTGGATGCATAACCAATAGGAGTAAGAACTATTCTCCGAACTGGCATACATTCAACGAATTACTTATTTATTTGTTATGAATGAGATAGAATGCCATTGCAACATTAGATGACAATGATTAATCATGTCAACAGTGCAGTATAAGGTAACAGACGACCGCTGTGGTCAACTGGTCATAGATGTCAGGTCATGAGACACAGTTAGAGCTACACGTTTAAGTCCCGACTGGGATTCAACTTTTATTTTAAATTTGAAGGCACAAAACAAAAGTTCAATGGAAGCGAGATGGGATAACGTTCTTGGTTACTAAAACGATCCATAAATACAAAGTTTGTGTGTGTGTGTGTGTGTGTGTGTGTGTGTGTGTGCTTTTGTTTTAGAAATCAAGCTAAGGGAATGTCACAGTCTTATGTATGAAAATGAAAAAAAAATAATAAGACACGTTTGAATTCAGTAGACCTAAAGTGCACAATATTCCAAACTCAGTTACCCTTCTTCGTGCTCATGCAAGTTGTACTGTTGGATTATGGAATCTGAAAATGTTGAGATTTGCCTATTCATCACGCAAAGAATAAAGAAGGTTTAATGAGGATGGTGAAGAGTGGTTGCTTTTTAAGTTGAAAGTTCACGTAGTTCTATTGAAATTATGATAAATTCTTAAGGAGGTTTTGTGTAACTCCAAAATAACAGGTTCTAAATAATATGAATTTTGCGAAAGAAACCTTCATGCATGGTTGCATGAAAAGATAAATGTAAAGTTTTTATTTTTTTATACAGAGTATTACTTAAAATAATTATTTCAAGATTAGGGAGATGAAATGAAGTTGATGAATAGGTAGTAATGTTCAACCAAAACATTAATTATGTCAGAGTTCAGAGTAAATGTCCAGTTGAACTAATTAATTATTTTTATGTGTCTTTCTAGAAATATGTTCGTCTGCACATGGATGTACATTGCCGAAACCGTTCGGAACGCAGGTTCAAACTTTACGACAGAATGGAACTTTATTATATACTGTGCATTTGCATATACATTCAATCGAAATAAGGCTTTGTCTTGTTACCTGCCCCATTCCTTCCCTTGGAAAATTGATGGCTGGTAAAAATTCTCTCCCAGACTTGTTCCGGACTTAGGCATGACTCCCTTCTCACCAGTGTAATTTAAAGGACAATCATCTTAATGTTTCGTATTTCTGTCCAGTTTCATATTCCAGCTACTTACACAAGTTTAACATAAAACTGCTCATGTTTACACTATAAATCACCACTGTACGACCCAATAATGACAAGCTCCCCCACGTTCTGAAAAATAAAACTTACGATCACTGGTTTCAAGCAACAACGCATGATAATTTCTTTCAAAAAGTCCAATTAATTAACTAATATTATTATTTGGAATCAAACAAAAATTCCCTCAAAATTTCTTACTCAATACTTGAACTTTCAACTTAAAACGCAACCACGCTTCACCATTCTCGGTAACTTTTGTTTTTCGTGATGAATAAACAGATCTCAACATTTTCAGATTCGATAATCTAACAATACAACTGCGTGACTACGACAAAGCGTAACTGTGTTGGGATTATTGTGCAATTTACGTCAACTTAATTCTAACGTACCTTATTTCTTTCCTTTTTCATTCATAATTAATAATAAGGCTGTGACATTCTCTCATGATTTCTGAAAAAAAAAAAATATCACCACAGACACTTTAGATTTATGGATCGTTTTACTAACCAAGAACCTAATCCCATCTCTCTTCCTTTAAGCTTTTGTTTTGTGCCTTCAAATTTGTGTATTTACATAAAAAAAACGAAAAACTTTAATTTTCTTTTAAAAATATATATAAAAACTCAACGCAAGAGTTTAAATACGGAAAATTTGGATCAGCTTCCGGACGCCTTGACAACAAGTCCAAACTGCAGCTGTTGGGTTGATCGCTTGTCGCTGTTACTTATAGTTCAAACACGCGAGAGTGGGCTATTCGTACCGGAAGTGTTTCCAATATGGTTGCCAAGCCGTGCAAGTAGATCGTGAAAAAAATGCTAGCACAGTGTGTGCGTGTCGCACAGGGGATAGTATATTGTAGCATATATGCGCTTAAATCACGATAATTGCTTAAATCATATGACATATAAGATTACAAGCTTTTTTCCAGATTAAGAATGACACTATTTTATCTTCAGTTTAGTATTTACCTAGTTTTCACTTGGGATAAGTTGGAGCAGCAAAGGAGCTGAAAATATGGTACGTTAAAGGAACACTTGGGTCAAATTGACCCATTCACGCCTGCAGAGCCCAAGCTACAATCGAACCCAACTCAAACTTATCAACAATTAAAAGTATACTAACCAACAATCGAATACTGATAGTCTACGAGTAGTTTTGTCAATTGAACTTATTTTGGCACTGGATTTATTTTTAAGTGGGTATTTTGACCCATGTGCTTCAATCAGGGATTACATTCCTTGGACTTGTCAAAATATTCCCCTGTTTTTCACCGGACTTGTAAGATTTTTCCTTTGTATGCGTTTCTAAGTTATTGAAATGTCTCTTGACTTCTCACGTTGTTGTCCAGTTCAATGAAACCATCTGAAACTACTCTAAGGAAAATATAAAATGCCCCCTCCCTACGAAAAAAATGAAAATTGTAAATTTGGGCGTATCAGGTTTTCCCCCTCTACTCTTCAATTATTAAGAAGATTAAAAAAGTGAGAATTGCTGAAAATACCGGTAAGAAAGAAAGGACAGAAAAAAAAGCATTAATATAATTTTTATGCATATACTTATATTTTGAGAAGTGACAACCGTATTAATCGAGCATTGTGTTCTTAAACAGATTCATTTACTAGCATTTAAACACAATTTTCATGGCTCAGGCAGTAATATCATGGACTTCTAGTCGGGAATTGGGTAGGCACGCTAATGCATATCCACAGCCACCCATCCTGACCAAGTGTTTTAAAGTTTCCATTAGTTTCTTCAGGCCAATACCGAGATTGTACCTTAAATAAGGTCCTGAGTGATACCTTCTGGTTTCTCTATCCTATCCTATTTCGGTCTCAGGCAAAGATGTCTAAATATCATGAATATATACAAAACTTCACCCATGTTCAGCACGGAAATAACGAATTGTTCTCACTGGCGTAATTGAAATACACATAAAAGGACAGTTCCTAAAAGCAAGAAGGAGAAACAATTAAATTAAATTTTCTAAAACTAATCAGTTGCTATTCGCAAACAATTAATGGTGATAAAGAACATGACAATGATAACTGATTAGCATTTTAGTGAAATTACCATTTAAAAATTCACTCTTATTAACACTTAAAACAGAGAATCTGTTGAATAAACTGTTCACTGCTCTCTACTGCGAAAATTTTACAACAGAATGCAGACAACCGAGCGTCCAAACTCACTTAATATTCTAGTTGGATATTTCATATTGATTTAATTTAGTGGTTTATGAAGTGGGTGTTGACAAGCACGCAACATATCTTGTGACAGAGAGCGCCTGTACATGAAAAACAGGGCACGCGATAAACTTTTTATGTTCTGTGCGTTTGCTCATTTCTATATATGTTATCTATATTTATTTTAAAAGATATGAAGAGTATAAAGGTTCTAGATTAGCGTCACAAAAGTGACTATTTCCGCCAATAATTGATTATAAAAAATATATTCATTTTGCATTTAATAATGCGAAAGCGGCAGAAACTAAACTTATCCAGAATGCCGCTAGAGGGTACAAACATCCATGGTGGAAAAATAGCATTAAAAAACAATTATAATGCAGAATTGTGTTAATAATTTTTGTCCACTAATAAAAGATAATGTTTTATTATGATCCACACCAAGAACTTTTGAATTCATTTAAAACCAGATGATGGTTTTATTATACTTTGAAGTTCGCCACATGCTTCAAGTTATTGCACTGGCTGTATAGTAGTGGGAGAGTTGGCGTCAAACAGCCAGAGGAAACAAAGCAAACGAAGAAAGTGCCGTCCACACATACATTACTTTGTTTTGGTATTCTACAGCTGTGACTTGACGTTAACCAGCGACGTGAACTACGGCACCACTTCGCGAAAATTAACGAAGTCAGCCGAGTGAGTATCGTCTGCATGCCGAAGGATGACCACGGAACAAAATACGTCGCTGGTTAACGTCAAGTCACTCTCCTTGCGTCGGAGCGGCATTTTTTTAAAATGCTATTTAAATGAAACAGAATCCTATACCCTATGATATTTAATTATACAGTATTTTGATAATACATTTGAAATGAACCAATTCTGAATACCACCGGCATTTTTTTAACCTCTTAGGTATGAAGAAACTGCTGTCTGGGTTTATTTTTCTGGTTAACTGCTTGGCGGGCTGAGGGCTCCTTTTCCTATATTCTAGCGGGAGAATAGTCGTTCGTTTTCCTATATTCTAGCGGGAGAACAGTCGTTCGTTGTGTTGTTTCTTGTAGTTTTTAGTGGATTTAGTGGAGCTTTATTTTCTCTTCGTATTTAGTGTGTTTTTGTGTTCGTATTTATAGTGCGTTGATGTGTGAGTAAAGTCGATCAAAATGAACGAAATTAAACAGCATGTATGTTCAGAGTGTGGAAAGAACTATGACCATAACAAATCACTTAGGCGTCATGTTTCGAAAGCACATCCGAATAAATTAAACGAAATCGCGCCTCCTTTAAAGACCCAGAAATCATTTGCTTATCAATGCCCAAATTGTGATAAACAATTCAATCAACTTGAAAATTTAAGATATCACAAACGCAAGTTTCATGCAGAACAACCAATTAAGAAAAATCACCTTAAATGTGTTCTATGCACTTTTGTAACGGACGGAGAAAACAAATTGCACGAACATTTTGCGTTACAACATGCTCTTACAGTGGAATCACAAGAAAAGCAGTTTCCATCATTTCAGAGTTTCATGGAGTGGAAGCAAGAAATTGAAAAACAGACGCTCACAAGGTACGTAATAAAACAACAGAAATATTGGAGCAAGTATCTTAAAAGCAAAATTCTGACACTTCCTTAATAACCCAAAAACAAATGGTTGAAGAACGCATCAGAAATGTCCTTCATAAGATCAATACATCAGAAGAGGTGCAACTTTTGAATAAAGCAATTGCATCTTTTGAAGCGACGTTGGAAGCAGTGCATTCCCATAAAGCTTCCAAATTACTTTCGAAATCCACGACAGCAAAGAGAAACATAGAGAAACAGAGAAAACTCTTCTCGACCAAGAAGAAGAAAGTTACGCATAAGCAAGGGATTACAAAACCAAGTTCAAGTGAAGTACAGGATATTGCAGTATCCTTACTGTTACACCATGAGTGAAACAAGTGAACCGGGGATAGATTACATTGCAATGTCATGCTCTTTTGGTGCGTGTGTGTGTGTGTGTGTGTGTGTGTGTGTGTGTGTGTGTTTTGCTTGAAACTTGCGTTTTAAAACTGAAGCCGAAAGGTGATGTACACTGTGTATATATATTTTATGGAATGTTTCCTTTGGAACTTGCGTTTTAAAAGTTTTATTTAAAATATGATGTTATGTATAATAATTCATCTGGAAACTCGTTAAAAAAAAAGAAGAGCAGTTGAAATGTGATGTGTATATTTGGAGTATTTCGCATGATCGAACTTCACTACTTTTTTTTAACTCGCTTCCTCCCACTTATCTGTATCTCATCTGGGAATTCAACGCAGCCTACGTTATAACCTCAACACATGGATTCCTCGGTATAAATAAGGTAAGTGTTTTTCATTTCAAATAAATATAAACTTTAAAAATTTTGTTGTTTTTCCGTAAACATTTGCGCGTTAAGAGCCCTCACTTCTTTTCGAGGATGTCAGATTTGAGTGTGCTGGGAGCGGGGAGAAGGGTAGTGTAGGTGTGGCCACTCGTCTATAAGTCGAATTCGTCCTGTAGTGTTTCCACTTTGCTTTAAATATCGTTATCGGTACTTACACATTTTCTTTTTGTTTTGTCATTTGTTAGGAAAGTTCTACCACACACTCATAGGTGACGTATTCACACAAAAGATACTATAAATTTCTTACTGTCCTTCTTCCACAAGTCACACAGAACGTTAACTTTCTCATCGAATTATTTTTTCCCCTTAGATAATTCTCTCATATCAGATATGGCAACCTTGAAATTCCGCCCAAAATAGTTCTCATCAATAAAGCGTGTAAACTTCGGTTATAAGTTATTTTGTTTAAAACTTTTCCTGCTTGAAAACAATAATAGTGAACTTAGCTTTCAGACATCCCTACAGACGTTGATTCAGTATAAACGATGAATCCTATACTTCTGGGACTGTTTTACTGCAATACTTCC